>RJWH01000972.1:0-248122 GCA_004363575.1 Solenodon paradoxus
ATAGCTGAGAACCTCCCTAACCTGAAGAATGAAGTAATCTTCCAGAGCCAGGCAACTCAAAAAGTCCCTAATAAAAGAAATTCAAGCAGACCTACACCTAGACACATTGTCATCAAAATTTAAAAAACTATAGGAAAAAGTAAGACTATTAAAAGCATCCAGAGAAAAACAAGTTGCATATGAAGGAATCCCTATAATATTGTCAGCAGATTTCTCAGGTGAATCCCTCCAGCCCAGGAGGGTGGCATGATATATTAAAAAAACTAAAAGAGATGGATTTTTGGCCTAGGATATTATCCCTTGTGAGATTATCATTCAGAACTGAAGAAGTGATAAAAGCTTTTCTAATAAACAAGTTAACAAAATTAATCACCACAAAACCAGGTCTACAAAAATTGCTAAAAGATGCTACATGTCCAGGGAAAAAGTGAAAAGGAAAACAAAAAAAGGAAAATCAGTCAAAATACATCTAAACCAAAATGCAAGCAAAATACAACCAAAAGGAGAAGACAAGAACAAAGACACTGTAAAACACACAGAAGATTAGTTACAAAATGACACTAAACAGCTACAAATCAATAATCGCCCTAAATGTCAATGGAATGAATTTACCAGTTAAGTGACACAGAATGATGGAATGGGTTAAAAAACATAATGCAACCTTCTGTTGTATTCAGGAAACTCATCCTCTTTCAAAAGATAAACAAAGATTCAAAATCAATGGTTGGAAGACAATCCTACAATCAAATGGCAACCATAAAAAAGCAGGAACAACCATATTCATATCTGCTAAAACAGGCTTTCGACTGAAAAGCATAACAAAGACAGATGGACATCATATAATAATTAAGGGGTCAATCCAGCAAAAATACATAATGTTTATCTATATATATATAGGCCAAATGAAGGTGCATCAAAATATATTTGGCAAGTATTATCAGAACTGAATAGAGATATTGACAGTCACACATTCATAGTCGTAGACTTCAACACCCCACTTACAACAATGGACAGATCAACCAGGCAGAACATAAGGGAAACAGCAGTTAAAGCTGCTGACCATTTGAAACATTTAAGTCTAATAGACATATAATGAGCACTTCATCAAATGACTACAGATTTCACTTTCTTCTCATGTGCTCATGAAACACTGTCAAGGATAGATCACATACTGGGACACAAAACATGTCTCAACAAATATACAAATCATACCAAGAATCTTCTCTGCCCATGGTGACTTAAAACTAGAAATCAACCACAAAAAGTAGCTGGAAGACACCAAATTAATTGGAGACTAAGCAATTTGCTTCTGAATGACTCTTGGGGAAAAGAGGACTCAAAGAAGAACTTAAAAAATACTTAGTGACAAATGAGAATGAAAACACCAGTTACCATAATCTATGGAATGCAGTGAAAGCTGTAATAAGAAGGAAGTTCTTCACAATCCAGGCCTATTAATAAATGTGATAGTCCACATCAATAGGAGGAAAAAAATTATTGTTTGATTCTATCAGCGGATTAACAGCATTTGAAAAGAATAAAAATCTTCTAATAAAAGCAATGAAAGGTCAATAGAACATACTTCAATAGAAAGGTCAAATATGAGACAATAGGTAACATCACACTCAATGGTGAAAAATAGAAAAATTTCCTCCAAAATCAGAAATGAGCTAGGATGTCTACTCTCACTATTATTCAATGTAATTTTAGAAGTCCTAGCCAAATGGAATTAGAAAAAAAAGATACACATCTCTCCAAATTGGAGAGGAAGATATAAAATGTTGCTGTCTCCAAATGGCTTGATAAGACACCTAGAATAAAAAAAAAAAACTCTAGTCCAAAGTGATAGAGAAAATAAATAAATGCAGTTAAGGAGCAGGCTACTTTCACAAGCCATAATATGTTGCACTCATAACTTGGAAAAAATTAACTCAAGAAAGAGCTATATGCTAGAAAATAAAAAATGTTTCTGAAAGAAATATAATTCAACATGTATGTATATATAGGTGTCTATGTGCATTTTATGATCATGGAGTGGAAGTATAAATGTTGCTAAAATTTCTGTACATAAAACAATATACAGATTCATTGCAATCCCCATCAAAATCCCAATGACACTCTTCACAGAAAAAGAATAAAAAGTCACAAAATATATTTGAATTACAAACAACCTGGAATTACAAAAAAATACCAGGGAGAAGAGAAATGAAAGTATCACACTCCTTACCTTCAAACTATACTATAAATAATAGTAATCAAAACAATGTAACATTGGAATAAAAATAGATCAGTAAAACATAATTGAGAGGCCAGAAACAAGACATACATATATGAACAACCAGTCAACAGCAAAAGTTCCAAGCTTGGTGTGAGGAGAATACAGTCAAATGCAAAATAATGATACTAGATTAGTATCTAACACAATGCCCAAAATTTAATTCAAAATAGATGAAACACTTGACTGTTCAGCCCGGAATCATAAAATGTATAATTGAAATTATACACAATGTGTGCTATGACATTGGCCTTAGTGATGCTTTGGTGACATGATTATAAAGACAAAGAATACAGAAGTCAAAATAAACAAATAAATAAAAATTAATAAAAAATCTTCTGAATGGAAAAAATAGAAATCATCAAAACAAAAAGACATCATAAAAAATGGGAGGAGATATTTGTCCGGCATATATTTCACACGGGTTAATATAAATGGTAAAGAATTGGAAGTCAGAAAATTTAGCAATGTAAGAACAAGCAATGTGATTAAATAATTGGCATAGGGTATATTTTTTTCCCTTCAAATAAGACATACAGATGGACAATAGGAACATGAAAAACCTTTAAAATCTCTTTTTATTAAAGAAATGCAAATGAACACAACAATGAATTCACATCTGTGAAAATGGTTATTATCCAAAAAACTGGAAACAAGTGTTTTCAAGGGTATACAAGGAAGAGAAGCATTGTACATTGTTGGTGGCAATGTAAATAGATACAACCAATATGAGTTTCAATATGGAATTTCCATGGAAAATTTATAATAGAAATACCATACAATCCAGTTATCCTACTTCTAAATATTAACCAAAATACAAAAGCCCTAATTTAAATAGATATATTCACTCCCCTCTTTATTTCAGCATTATTTAAAGATACTAAATAACTGGATAAAAAATCTTAAATGGCCCATGGCAGAAGAATGGGTCCAAAATATGTCATTTATATACAAAATGGAATACCATGAGCTATTAAAAAATGAAATTATAAAAAAGAATAAATACCTAGAAATAACAAGGAAAGTGAAAGATTTCTGCAATGAGAACTACACGAATTTTGCAAAAGTAATTCAAGAAGACAGAAAAAGTTGAAAGAATGTATGTGATAAAAACGGACATCCTACCCAAAAGCAATATACAAATTTAATATACGGATTTAATGCATTCCCATAAAAATCTGAGGGAAAAATTCTTCAAGTAAATAGAGCAAACAAAACTGAAATTTGTATGGAGTCGTAAAAGACCTTTAATAACCAAAGCTGTTTTCATAAGAGAAAAAAAACAGCAAAGATATCACGCTAGCTGGCTTCAAACTATACTAAAGAGCAATCATCATCAAAATAGTATGTATGATATTAGAATAAAAACCAACACAGAGAACAATGGAGTAAAATTGAGAGTCCAGAAACTGTCACATCTACATGGTCAGTTAATCTCTGACAAAAAAGTCAAGAACATGCAATGTATTAAGGAATGACTATTCAACATATTATGTTGGGAAAGTTAAAAAGACATCTGTAAAAAAACTAAAGTAGATTACAAATTAGCTCCATACTCAAAATGTCATTCCGAATAGGTCAAAGACATGGACATAAGACCGGAAACCACAGAACCACAATATGCATCAAGGAAAATGTAAGAAAAATGTTCCATGACATCAAGCTCAAAGATGTCTTTGGGAAAGAAATACCTGTGGCAAAAGAAACCAAAGTAAAACTTACCAAATGGCATTAAATCAAAATAAAATGTTTATGCGCAGCAAAAGAAATATCACTAAAACAAAAAGCAACCCACGACATGGAAAAAGAGATTTGCACAACATATATCAGACAAAAACTTAACTTCCAAAATATATGAGGAACTCATATACCTCAATAATAAAAATTAAATAATTTAAAAAATAGGCAGAAAAACCCAAATAGGCACCTATCTAAAGAAGACACACAGATGGCACTCACACACATAAAAAATGCTCTATGTCACTCACCATTAGAGCAATGCAAATAAAAACCAGAAAAAGACCTTTTCATTGTGAAACGCAGAGTATAAAATTTTTCAAACGTAGTTCCTTAAAGTTTTACCTGTGTCTAAGTCTTTTAGGGATATATTAACAGGCTGTTCATTCTAAATCTCGCAATAGGTGTCATGATTTATTGTGAAATTGAAAACTCGATTAACATAAGTTTGGAAGTCATGTGTTAAAATGGACTCTTGATCCATTCTTAAGTTCTTCTAGTTGCAAACTCCAAACAGTTTGTTTATTCCTAGAGACACAAATTTAAAAATTTATAAAAACTGAAAATTTTCTGGCCTATCCATAAATAATAATGAAAAAAATACACTACAGGTCATCAAACTGAAAGACAAACTGGCAATTAAAACTATAAAATAAACAATAAATCATTAAAGCAGAATAATATTATCACAGAAATAGGCACATGAACAACTTTCCATTCTCTATCACATTGATCTGGAATAAAAACATTACTCTTTTTATGCTGAATTTGTACTAAAATTCCTATGAAAGAATGAGATGCAAAGAAATATCACTTTAAAAAAAATAAGAAAATAATATGAACATTTCAAATATGCTAAATTTGTATAATCAATAACTCTCTTAGTGGAGAATTATTCTCAAAATATTTTAGGTCAATAATGCTAAAATGTTTTCTGTCCATACATTTTAATATTATCCATCATAAGGAAATTTTAAGTTCTCTACAAAGAGGGATTTGATTCATTATTATAAATTGATTAGATGAAACCAAATTAATATATTGAAGCAATTACTTGAAATGCATAAGCTAATACCAACTTTAATTAGTACCTAAAATGAAAATTTCTTAATTGAATATAAAGTGCTTAAAGATATATTGATGGGAAGATTTCCAAAATTTGAATGTATCTATAATAATTTAACAGCAAATATTTGAAATATAAATATACATGTTTATGTATTATGTATATATCACAACATATTAAGATAATTTTGTTAAAAGGAAAGATTCATTGATTAAGTTATATTTGTATAATAGTAGTGAAGTCAATAATATCCATTTATTGATTGAACCTCTACTTTTTAAGAATCATTATTAGTTCTAAAAAAAAGTAATTCACATATTCTAATATTCGCTTATATAATGTGTTCAACAAGAAGACACTATTGCACTAAGTAATATGTTTTTCTCATTACAATTATACACTAAAATGATTTATAATATGCTGCTTAATTGTAAAAATAATTTGGAAAACATGATTAATATATTTTGGTTTGTATATTAATATGATGAAAATAACAGAAATGTAAAATTTGAGGAGTTTTAATTTTAGATATATACTCTTTTGCTCATTTGAAATGTGCAGTATTCTTGAGAAATTTTTCACTGATATAAAATTTTGAAGTCTTCAATAATTTAAAATTTATTTTATAGACTATGGTGCTTATTTAATAATATTCTGTCTATGTTTTATAGTGATTATACACAGTGTTGATAGAATATGTGGATCATATAAAAATAAACACTTGAAATTGTTGGTTTACCTTTGTTAAGCTTTCCCCTTGTACAAATATCTGACTAACATCATTGGATAAATTCTTTTGGGACACATGTCCCATAGTCGACCAATTAAATACGTTTTGCCAAAGTTGATTTGGTGCATGATTCATCAGCGCCCTATTACTATTTTCCCAAAAGTCATTCATAATGTGTTTGTCTCAAAATAATTTCCAAAGCAAAATTATATATCTGTACCAAAGCACATCAAAGAAATGGCACTCTGTGAAATATAGAAGCGTCTATGAAAAGTTACCCTACATTGTTTTTCTTTTATAGGAATAAAATCTTTATCTGAAGTGCTAAGATATCTGGTGGAATATTTCAGGATTCCATATTTGAGACAATGGTGAGGAAAGCATAAGGAAATTATTCCATTAGGTGTACTGAGACGCAATATCTATATTAGAAAGGAAATAGATAAAAAGTTATTTTTTCCATGTAGAATATGAAGCATGCATTCTGATTTCAGTTAATTTAGCAGATTGGTTTGTATTCAATATATGATGTTAAACACAAATCATTTGAAAAAACATAAGTACTTTCAGTTTATTTCTATTCGATGCTTCAAATAATATTCATTATAGATTGTTGATTACATTCCTCTGGTACATTCTGTTCTCTCATGCTGTATATACTTATACATATTCAACATGAACAATGTATATACATGAATATAGATACATGTAAATATATATACATATAGAGTTTAGCTTTTGTAGTTCACTGGTTCCTTACAGTGCTAAGACTGATATATTGATCACATGAAAATGAACATTAGCATATGTTGGTTTACTGTTGGTACATTTATACTTTAGGAAACTCTGATGCATATTGCTCCTATGGGCCTTCAAGAGAGTTGTAAATAATATATTTACAGTATTTGTAGATTTCATATCTGAATCCTGTGTATAAGTACTTCTGTGTTTCATTAGCTTATTAGCTGCTCAGCTGTAAACTATATTTTTAAATACTATTTTATTAGAAATTTTAAAACAATTGTGTAAAGTACTAAATCAGTTTAATACTTATGGAAAGACACCACATTTTATTCAGTAACTAAGAAGAATTTCAGAAGCTCCATAATATCTATAAATTGTGTAATTATTTGAAAAATATAGATAGTATACATGTTTATTATATATATGTGTATATTCCATTGTTAAATATATAAGAAAATACATGAGGTAAAATTAAAATGATTTCCCTCCCACTTTGTAAAAGAGAAAATAAAACAGATACATGAATAGCAGTAGTATTTATAGTATTATAATTATAATTTTTAATTATAAAATAGTAATTAAGGTTGGTATGATAACAGAATTCCATCATCAGTAAGAATATTTATGCTTGGGGAAAAAGATATAAAATACAATTTTTTTTGACTTAGCAAAGAATTGCTAGAGCTTAATTCTTCCAATACATTTCCCCTACAACAATTACAAGGTGGCAAATAAATATCTATCAGGGAATCAGAGAAAATTATTTAAAATCAAAAGATATTCACAAACAAATGACAAGACTGCAAGATACAAAATAGAATTGGGAATATGGAGATTACATATACACATACATAATGCATTTACAACCCCCAGATACTTCTTGTGAAAATACTATCATTACTTGAAAAATCAAGACAGAATTAATGTTTGTATGTTTTATTTTTTATCTTGACTTTATCAGTGAGATTTGTCAAATATCAGCATCCAAAAATGAAAAATAGAACATCAATTACAGATTTCATCCTCCTGGGTCTGACTGATAATCCAGAACTACAGCTGCTGATTTTCTTCTTTTTATTTCTCACATATATACTCAGTGTTACCGGAAATCTCACTATCATCATACTTACTCTGCTGGATTCACACCTGAAGACCCCCATGTATTTTTTCCTCAGGAATTTCTCCTTCTTAGAAATCTCGTTTACTTCTGTGTGTATTCCTAGATTTTTGATGAGCATCCTCACTGGAGACAAAACTATTTCCTACAATGCTTGCGGAGCTCAGCTGTTTTTCTTTATCTTTCTTGGTGCAACAGAGTTTTTTCTCCTGGCTTCTATGTCCTATGATCGCTATGTGGCCATCTGCAAACCTCTGCATTATACAACCATTATGAGTAACAAGATCTGCTACCAACTTGTAATCTCCTCTTGGTTTGTTGGTTTCTTGGTAGTTTTTCCACCAATTATCATGGGTCTAGACCTGGATTTCTGTGACTCCAATGTCATTGACCACTTCAGCTGTGATTCTGCTCCTTTACTGCAAATCTCTTGCACAGACACAAGTACTCTAGAGCTCATGAGCTTCATTTTAGCTTTGTTCACTCTTATAACCACTTTGACCTTAGTCATTCTCTCCTACTCCTCTATCCTCAAAACAATTCTGAGAATCCCCTCAGCTCAACAAAGGAAAAAGGCCTTCTCAACCTGTTCCTCCCATATGATTGTTGTCTCTATTTCCTATGGAAGTTGTATCTTCATATATGTGAAAACATCACCAAAGGAAGGAGTTGCTTTGACAAAGGGAGTAGCCGTGCTCAACACCTCTGTGGCTCCTATGCTAAATCCATTTATCTACACCTTAAGGAATCAGCAGGTGAAAACAGCCTTTAAAGATCTTATGAGAAAGATACTTTCCTCCAAAACGTTGATCTAATCATAAATTATAACTAAAAAAGACTCAATTTTAACCAGAGAACCAATGGATAATTTTTTTTATACTTTTTCAAAATACAATTTTTTATTCTAATTTATTCACTTCTATTTTTAGTTCTTATTCATTTAAGTAAATTTTTATGAGTTGATGTGCAGTTTTTTCTATAATATACTACAAAGTCATGAGTAAAGTCACTCTATATTAATACATGACCCTCAAGTATTATATATAGATACTATTTATTATTGCATTAATGTATATGACATCATTATATTTAAGCCTTGAAATCATAAAGATATATATGTGTGTGTGTGTATATATGCCCCTGCTTATATATATCCTGAAACCACATATAAGTTTTATATGATATATATATTATATATACTCCTATGTGGACTTGTGTGTGTGTGTGTATATACATATATATATATATATATATATATATATACTTATCTATATAGGCATCTACACAGTATTTTAATTTTTTCATTAAAAGTGACATGAAATTCTGGGATATAGAAATATATACAAATAGACATTAAATAAATCGTCAGGAATTATTGAATAAGTAATGTATTTTCCATTAATCAGAAAAGTTTTACAGTTTACTCAATTTCAATAGAAAATAGAAATAAGAAAGACATTTTTCACCATGATAGCAAAGCAGTAAGAAAAAAATTTGATAGTTTTCTTTTGTCTTTAGGAAATTATTAGTGTTTAAATAAATAGTAAGTAATATAATGAATTATGTCAATAAGAATGATTTTAGACTATGTAATTTTTCATTATATTTTAAGTGATAGTAGTTTATCATGTTTCTGTAAAATGATTATGCAGAGATCTTGCAACATTTGATTAGTAATAATAGTCTCTGAGGATCTTAAACCTGTCATCATGTTTTGTAACTCTCTAACCATGCAA
Source organism: Solenodon paradoxus (assembly GCA_004363575.1). Lineage (NCBI taxonomy): Eukaryota > Metazoa > Chordata > Mammalia > Eulipotyphla > Solenodontidae > Solenodon > Solenodon paradoxus. The sequence continues at coordinate 9,406 of RJWH01000972.1, forward strand.
TACCCTACCTAGGCCTGATGGAGCAGTGGTATGGTCAACTGCCTCAGATGCCTGCATTTGCATATCAGACAGGGAGAACAAATAGGTTGTATAGCTAAATAAAAATAAATAAAATGCTTCTTCCTCCTCTCTCTTCCTACATGTGTGCTTACTCACTTTCATTCCTACCTGTATCTTTCATTAAAAAAAAACTGCTAATATTTCTTTTCTGTTTTATAAAATGGTTCAGTCTAGTTTTCATGATTCATGTAATTTAGCTTGTGATATATTTTTTAAAATGCATTTAATAAATTTTGTCAGATGATGAGACTATATATTTGTAAAAAGCTTTTGATTTACCAAAAACTTGTAAATTACAGAAAATTCTCTTAGCTTAGAGACCAGAAAGAATTCATAATTACCTTGGTTTAATTGTTCTTAAATTTCACTCTGGTGTGTTCTCTCTCTCTGTCTTTCGGTTAAACAACATATATTTGTTTAATTTTCTCTCCTTATTCCCTAATGCAAATATACTCTTTTGAACATAGCAAAGAGCATAGTACATTGCATACTCCTATCCACTTTTTCAGTTCATGGTAAAAGAAAAGTATTTCCCAGACACCACAACAAGAGAGGGGTCAGTTTCTAACTATTGGTTAATACATCATTCAAGGGATGGCTCACTGACCATTTGTAATATACAGTATTTTCAGCAACCTGATTTTGGAACACAACAGTATATAGACTGTTTTAAGTGTCACTGTTAGTTCTCCTGGGTTTATACTCTGGTACTGTCATTTACAAACTTGGCACTTTGCTGGTCATTCTAAAAATACAAAGCAATTGTAACCATAATTATCTCATTTTTATCATAGTTACTTATGTTCACATATCTACCTGAGACATATTAATAACAGAGTTAGAACTGGATGCTAGAAGCTATTCTTGTTTAATGTCTAGATATAGAGTTCCCCTTCTGAAAGTGTCTGTGAGAAACCTAAATGGACCACACAAAATGTATTTCTTTACTATAATGTGTTGATCAATGTCAAATTCTGACATTGTACGTATGTGTTTTTGTATGTATGTATTTGTATTTATGATATTGCTATTTCTCCTTGAGGTAACTGGCAGCAAGTTTACCTAGCTTCTCAATTTTGTGGTTTTATTAAATATAAAAATAGGTTAGTAGTGAATATCTTATTTTTTTGATTGATCTTTTATTTCTCTGACAAGGATAAGTTATATCATAAACCTATTTTTATTAGATACTTTTCTTAGCTTGACAAAGGTAAATTCAGTCATTTAAAATGGTTCTTGAGCTCAATAAATATTTTCAATTATTTGATTATGTAATCTATTTTAGTATGGTTTTCATCACTACATTAAAAACAAAAACAAACTCTTATCTTGCTTAGAGCTATCTTTCTCATGGTTGACACTGCATATTTGTCTTCTGTAATTAACTGTTGGCAATATTTTGTTTACTCATTCTAGACATCACACTTTTTAATATTTTTATCTGACAAATATTTTATCCTAGGATAATGACTTCTAAAACTATAACTAACCCATTTTCATCATGTCCAAGACTAAAGATCTCATTTTCTAATTAGTCAATTAACAGAAGATAGATGAATATCCCCACAGTCCACAATAGCTAACCACTCATCAAGCTTGCATTTCCCCTAACCAGGAGTCATCTTCTATCTTTCTTACTCAGCAAGTGATCCTTACTCTAGAAGCTTGCAAGCTTCAAAAATATAAACTAAAACTGAATGCCACCTACTGGTTAAAAAAAAAAAAGATAAGCAAGGCAGTTCTAAGAATATCATGAAAGGAAGAGAACTTAGATATTCCAGATCTCCAGGTTATATATAATAGCAATAAGACTACTACGTTTCATAAATCAAATTTGAATTTTCATAAAAAAGAATTCAAAGTAGCAATCATAAAGGAACTTAAAGAGATGAAAAATTCAGAAAACAGTTAAAATAATTACAAAAAAGACTTAACAAAACAAGAGAAATATAAGAAAAGTCAGAAAATAAGTTAAAGATATAGAGAGATCAGAAAAAAAACAAGTCAACAATCCCAAAACAATGAGTGGAAGGCAGATATTAAAGTTTTTTAAAAGAATTTAGCAGAAATTAAGGAAGTGAAGAATGAAGTAAATAAGACCAAGAATACCATAGAAAGCTGTAGAAGCAAATTGGCAAAATAGATAAATGTATTAGATATCTGGGGAATAGAAAAGTAGACTCAAACCAAATTGATGAAAAGAGAGAAGTTAAATATGAAAAAGTGAAGAAACATTCTGAGAGTTATCTAAATGCATTAGAAAATGCAGCATAAGAATACTGAGTATTCTTGGAGGTAATAAGAGACAAGAGAGAAGAGCACTTATTCAAAGAAATTATTGCTGAAAATTTCCCAAATCTAAAGAAGAAACTGAATATATATCCACTAGGAAAATATAATTGTTGGTTAAATAAATGCAAAGAGACATACACCAAGACTTGTAATTGTCTAGTACCACAAGTCCAATGCAAAGAAAGAATATTGAAGTATCCAAGGAAAGAAAGCAAATCATCTATAAAAGTACTCCCATCAGGATGTCATGTGACTCCACAGCACAAATTCTATAGGTCTGAAGAGAATAGTGATGCATCGAGAAATGCAGCCAAGGATACCATAAATCGCAAAAATTACCTTCATATATGAAGTAAAAAAAAAATTTGACAAACAAAAGCTGAAGGACATTGCTTACAAAAAAAAACCATTACAAAAAATGTTGAAAGAGCTCATCTATCTAAATTTTTAAAATATATGACAAAAACGAAACAAAGTAATAGACATAACCAGAAAACAAAAGCCAAATTGGCAGTAACAAGCCCACATGTATCAATAATCATGATGAATAAATTAAATGAATTCACCAATCAATAAGCAAGAGTCAATAGATGGATTATAGAACAAAGATCAACTATATTTTTTCTGAGATATCACTTAAGATATAGAACAAATACAGACTTAAAGCAAAGGGATAGAACATGGTACTCGAAGCCAATGGAGAATCTAAAGGAGCAGGAATTTCTATACTTAAATTTGATACAACAGAATTCTAGACAGAAAAGTTGCATAAGACAAAAATGGTCATTATATAATGACAAAGGTATCAATACAATAAGGAAGAAATACACATAAGGAAGAAATATATGTATATATATGCACAAACATATCAAACAAATCTTAACAGAACTCTGATAATGTCTACCTTAAACCCATATAAAATTGTGCAATCAATGTCATTGAATTTGGTTTCTAGAGCAGTATCACTGAATCTTTGGATGTTACAATACATCTTACAGTTTTCAGATGATCCTATATATTTTTTTGCCCTTAGAAACTTAGAACTTGCTATTTATCTTTTGTTTTACCAAAGGGGCACTATAGTTTTCTTTTCTTTTCTTCTGTTCTTTTCCTTTCTTTTCTTTTGACCATGGCAGGTTCTGTAGCAAATAAATATTATTGAGTAACTGGTGTTTATTGAGCAGGAGGTGGATGAGCTGTCCTGTGGTGGGAGACAACTCTTGTGGTTTGCAGGGTGGTTCAGTTAACTTACATGACATGGGAGGAAACCTTGCCTTTTGGGATGACAGACTTGTGTGTTGTCAGATGATGTGCTACCTTGTTGCTGTACTTCACTACTTAAATAAGACTGCTGAATGATCAGAGAGAGGAAGTGTTGCCCAGAGTAAACCTCCCTTTGCATTCCTTGTCGGGACCTCACCTGATGCTGAGACCAGAGTCCCAACCTCAACTCCTCCTTTTTAGACTTCACCTCAGTCAAGCATGTGTGCCAACTAGTGGTTTCTCTTCCTCCCTGCCCAGGGCTAGAGGCAGGACTGGAAACCCAGTTATCTCAGTCAAAACTGTTGCCACCTAATCATGTCCCTCTCTGCTAAACTTTCTTCACACTGATACACAGATCTCCTCACACATGCCTTCTAATGCAGCTTCAGTGTTATCATTGTGTTGTGGAGCTTCCTCTGTGGTGCTCCTTTAGTGGACGGCTATTAGCTGTTTCTCTTAAAAGTGAAATAAGGAGTGGCCCCTGTTTTCATCTTGGTTTTCTTTCTCTTGTGCAAATACATAGTTGATAGCCAGTGTGTTTTAACAGCTAAGTTTGCCTGTTGCTACCAAATCCACCGTGCTTGGTATACAACTCTACCCACACATTAGAAAGGTCAAAATCCAGAACATTAGCAGTAGAAAATGCTGGCTAGATTGTGAAATACTTATTCATTGCTGGTGAGAGTGCGAAATGTTAAGACATTTTGGAAGATAGCTTGGTGGTTTCTTATATACTTAAATATATTCTTATATAATTCAGAAATCATCTATCTTAGATTTTTGCAAAGGAATTGAAAATGCATAGTCACAGCAGGAACAATAAACATTATCATTATCAAAATATGGGCTGAATACATTGCATACTCCTATCCACTGAGCAGACACTTCAACAAGGAAAATTCAGATAATTAGTAGACATATTCATCCTTATTATTAGGGAAATTTAAATCAAAACCACAATAAGATAACATCTGTCATCTGGGAGAATGGCCTATTCGAAGAAGAATAAAAAAGAGAAGGAAAAGGAGGAGGAAGAGGAAAAAGAAGATAAAAAATATTGCCAAGGATATGGAGAAAATGAACACTTGTACACTGTTGTTGAGAATGTCAGATAGTGCATCTACTAAGTTAAAACAGTATCAATAATCCTCAAAAATTAGAAACAGCTACGATGAAATCCATCAATCTCATTTTTAGATATTTATTTAAAGAGTATACAATACATAAACAAATATATGCACCCCTAAAATCACTGAAATATTCTCAATAAAAGGTATGAAAACTACGTAAGTGTCCATATATAGATGAATGGATAAAGAAGACATAGTATATATAATCAATGAAATACTACCCAGCTATTAAAAATATGAAATTTTGCCAATTGTGACCAATGGATGGAGCTTGAGGGGATTTTGTTATGTGAAATAACTCAGAAAGAAAAAGACATATACTATATGATTTCACTCATATGTGGAAAAGAAACAAACAAACAAGTAAAACAAAGCAAAAACACCTCAGATTCTGATGACATTTTGTGGTTACAGTAGGGAAAGGGGCTTGGTGGGAGAGGTGAAAGGTTTAATTAAATGGTGGTGAATGGTTAATTAAAATTTGGTGGTGGGCATGGTTTGAAGAGCTTTTAAAACTTATACAGTGTTGTAAATGAATATTGCTTCAATTAAAAATAAAATTACGTTCCCATAGAAACATGCACATGGAAACTTCTAGCACCTTTAGTCATATGCCAAAACATGGAAGCAACTAAGATTTTCTTTTGTAGGTGAGTGGATAGATTATGGTACAGTGAAACAATGGGATGTTTTCAGTGTTAAAAACTGATGATCTCTAAGGCCATGAATAAACCATAGAGTGGTTTTTAAAAGCTTGCCCAGGAGGTGAAACAAGTCAATCTGAAATGGTTACACACTATACAATTCCAACTATGAGATATTCTGAAAAAAAAAAATACTTTAAAAACAATTTAAAAAATATCTGATTTCCAAGGGTGATCAGGTGGAGGGAGAAATAGATTACTTAGATTTTCAGGGCAGTGAAAATGCTTTTCATGATACTGTAATGATAAATGTCACAATATATGTCAAATACTAGGTCCTAACCCATAGACTGTGTAAAGCCAAAAGTGAATCATAATACAAACTATGAACTTTAGGTGTTTATGATGTGACAGTATAGGTGCATCTGTTTTAACAAATATTCCACTCTGTTAGTAGATGATGTAAATAGGGGATATTATGTAGCTATGAGGTTCAAGCGTACACGGAAAACCTCTACACCTTTCCTATTATTTTCTTATAAACCTAAAACACTTCTAACAATTGTCTTAAATTAACTTCTTTCTGATCCAAAGGTCTAAAATTCTTGGGCTTTATGGTATTGTCACAATCACTAATAATGAGGCTTATAGACAACAAATTGAGGGTGAATTTTTTTTTTTTAATTATTTTCTGTTTCCTTGAAATTGCTTTCTACCTGTGGATAACAAAGTTCTGGAAAACCACCAAGGACTGAAATTTGCAGGGTTGAGCAGAGACAACATTCATTAAATAGGATAGCTATATATAAATTAATTTTGAATTTGAGTTTAGAAAATACTACTTGAAGTTCTAAGGAATGCCAGCTTTTGCTATGGTTAGGTACAGGAAATATCGTTAGTGTTCATACTTCCTCAGTTCTTCTCTTGGTTCTGTTCTTTGTAATGCCTCAAAGTTAGGTATGTGTCAATGGTTCCATGGAGACCCCGATTTGTGTTTTCATAGCTCTAGTTATAGCAGAAAGAAATATTCTCCCCAACATTTAAAAATGTTAAATTGAGTTTTAATGAACTGATTTTGGTCTCCTTCACAACACTGATTGAGTCCTTGTTTGTAGACAAAATGCGGTCATTTGTGAAGATTAGGATTGAACTGTAACCTTAAACTCAGGGAGTTCAATGCCTTGATTTGCTAACTAAGGTTTATAGACCCAGGTATTAATAATTCTTGCAAAAGTATTGACAGAGGGGAAAAAAAGTAAAAATAGACATTCATCATCATCATGTGATTATTATCATCATCATCGTCATCATCATCATCATCACCATCATTATCATCCTGGGTGTAAAGAAAACAATTGTCTACTTCATGATAATTTGACTCTATACCAAGCCATAGGTAAAAACTAATGAAGCATCCTCCTAGTATGCATTGCTGTATTACTAAGTTCTCCAGCTTTTTAAAATAAGTCATTCTAGCAAATTATGATACTAACTAGAAATAAGCAGCCTGAGCTTTTCCTGATGCACCTTCCTATAGAACTCAAAAACTGAAGTTAGAACTGTATGGCAAGAAATGCCACTCTTTGTGCAAATTAATTGCTGGTAGGTACAGGAGAGAATATAGCCTTATGAATCAGATAGAGATAATGTGAATTTTTTCTCTCTTATTCTCTAGGTAATTTACTGTGAATCTTTGAAAATTTATTTCACAAGGTGAAATCAGAAAAAACTATATTACAGGCTTTTTGTTTGTTTTAAAGTTTTGAATTGTATTTATAGATACCACGGATGATGCCTGGCACATTAGTACTCAACAAATAGTTCTTTTAAATTTTATACCTAATAATAAATAAAACTTTCTAGCTTATCTCAATAACCTGGTTATAGATATGAATTTGGAATTAATAAATTTTTAAAAATGTATTTGACTACTTCGTCTAGATAACTGTCCTTAATATCAAGTGAAATAGTTGCAGAAATTGGGATGCCCAAGGTTTAGAATTCTGTGGTATTAGTTACAGTAAACATTACACTAAAAACTGAATCTTGATAGAAATAACACAATTTTGATTTTACTTATTTTTCTTATAGTATAAAAGACTGCCTTTTATCGCTAAATATTAAATAATCTAAGAAAACTGTATAGAAAACATAATAAAATACGTAAAGTGTGAAAAAGTAGGTAAAGAAATCATGTATATTGGAACATTAACATGATCATTTAACATCTATTTAATTTTCTTACAATTTATATTAAAATATTTGTTTTGTAAACTAACAAATATGCATTATAGCAAATAGAATACTATAATGAAACTCAGGAAAGTTATTCAGTTTTATATTTTTATTTAGTATGACTCATCCTGGTATTTTGGAGCACAATTTTAAAACAACAAACATGTAATTTCACACCTAAATAATTCATTATTTAGCATCTGATGAATTTAAAAACACAACTCCAATGGCATTATCACACCATAGATTTTTAAAATATCCAATTAGTTAAAAAATGCCACTATGAAGTATATTTCAGTTAGTATCATTCTGAAATATAAATGTTTCACTTGATTTATCTTAATTTAATTTTAATCTTGTGAAATATCCTCTAGAATGTTTTCTCTATATCAGTGGTTTACTAGAAAAACTGTTATTTATATCTAGAATAGACAACAACCTAAATCAGAGAGGTTAGATATTTATTGTGTCATTAACAAACTAATCTGTGCCCTGCATTTTGAGTGGCATTTTGTTATATGAATTTTAAATAATTTAAAAGTATAATTTCAACTTTTTACAAACATTTTTAAGCTAAACTTTACTTCTGATTGCTGTATGACTAGTACTTGGTCCAATTTAATTGTTAGTTAATTTTCTTATTTCAGTTATAACTATTTTTTCTTTATAACTCAATTACATGTTTCTAAAGAAAAGGACGTTATGTGATCAATTTTGTTGCTACTTATGGAATATGTACTCTCTGTCTCAAAATAGCTATATATATGATTTTATTCCTGAAATTAATAAATTAATATTTGTGTGTTCATCTAATATAATTTTGACTTTTATAAGAGCCTTAATATCTAAAATGAAATGACTATTATGATACAGATTAGACTCAAAGTTACACAGTTCTAAAATTAATAAAGAAATTCTGGTAAATATCAACCGTAGTCTCTTGTGTTTATTTTTATTTCAATGTATTTAGATGTATTGCACGTAGATGTTTCAAATTTTATTTACTTATATAGAATAAAACAATATAAAAATAAATTTCACTAGAGTAGCAAGGTGTGAACTTTCTTCTGTTAATTTTTAAGGCAAAGAATAATATTTATATTGTAAACTCAACTTACCACTTTTAAATATCTATGAAAGAAAAAAATACTGAAAATATGAGGTAGGATATAAAAAGACTATATTAAAGATTCCCAAACAAGACACATTATGTAATTTTTAAAGCATTAGTTTTCATGGAAAATCAAAAATGAGAACAAAAGATATTTCATATATATGGAAATAATAAACAACTTAATGGATCAATACATGAAGGTGACTAAAGCTTTCAACCCTCGGCTACATTTAAATAAGAGAAGAAAAGTATCGAACTTGAGAACGCTTACAATGGAACAGAAAACCAAAGTTTTTGTATTTTAAAGGGAAGGCATTATTGAGAAATAATAGTTGATATATACATATCACGATACTGAAGTAAATGAAAGGATAATCATGCCTCTATATTAGATAATATAAAGGGAAAAGTAGGACCAAATACAAGTACTTCTTTCACAATTCTCTTAATCATTAACTTCCCATGTGCACCTCCTTCTGATTTTACTTGGATAAAGACAGAAATCTTTGTATCAGGTCTTTAAATGCTTGCTTCACCTGCTGGTTCCTTAGAGTGTAAATAAAGGGGTTCAGAAGTGGAGCAACTGAGGTATTCAGCACAGAGACTCCCTTCACAAAGGACACCCTCTCTTTGGCTGAGGGTTTTATGTACATGAAGATACAGCTGCCGTAAGAGAGGGAGAGGACAATCATGTGAGAAGAACAAGTCGAAAAAGCCTTTTTTTCTCTGGTTGGCAGAAGGGATTTTTAAAATCGCCAGTGCAATATGTGTGTAAGATAAAATCACTAATACCAAGGTGACCAGGAGAGTCACCAGGGCTAAGATGAAACTCAACATTTCCAACATGCGTGTGTCTGTACAGGAGATCTGAAGGAGAGGGATAGTATCACAGTAAAAATGATCAATGATATTGGAGTCACAGAATTCCAGGTTGAGGCCTAAAATGAGTCCTGGGAAAATGATGAGGAATCCAGCAATCCAAGAACTAACAACCAGCTGAATACAGATTTTGTTGCTCATGACGGTTGTATAATGCAGAGGTTTACAGATGGCGACATAGCGATCATAGGACATAGCAGCCAGGAGAAAAAATTCAGTTGCACCAAGAAGAAAGGCAAAAAATAACTGAGCTGCACAGCAGTTATAGGAAATGGTTCTGTCGCCGGTTGCCATGCAAGCAAGCAATTTGGGGATACAGACTGTTGTATAAGAAATTTCTAAGAAGGAGAAATTTCGAAGAAAGAAATACATAGGGGTCTTGAGATGAGAATCCAACAAAGTAAGGGTAATGATAATCAAGTTCCCTGAGATGCTGAGCAAGTAGGTGAGAAGCAGAAAGATAAAAAGCACGATCTTCAATTTGGGGTCCTCTGTCAATCCTACTAAGAGAAACACTGTCACCTTCGTGTGATTTTCCATTGGTGGCTCCTGATCCGTTCTGGTAAAATATTGAGAAAAATTATCTAAAGTTGCTAATGTAAAATATGCAATTGACAATGTCAAAATACTAGCAATCATTGCTTATACATACTTATGTGGCACTTTTAAAAATCACTAATATAAGCCAACTCTAGCAAGAGTTTTCACTTTATACACATTGAGAACATATTTCCAACACATCTGACTATACTCTAAATCATCTATATATCCTGATTTAGTTACATTTACAGTAGTGAGCTGAAGAGTTGAACATGAATGTGAAAAATCGATTTCTTCTTTTTCTCAATATATCAGAAATGTCATATTATTATAGTCAGCCTTACTAGTGACCATATAAATGTCATTGCCTCCAGGACCTGACAGTGAGTGTAAAAGAGAAACAAGATGATGTATAATTGTTGATAATGATTAAAAAAAAAACTTTAGATTTAAGTTAAGTACTGTAAATAATTTAATAAAATGCTAACTGTAGTTCTTTAGTTGTTTAAACTTTTGTCACATCTGGTCAGTTCATCCACTCTCTGTCTCTGATATATTTTTTGATGGCTCATTATAATGTATTCTATATCTATATCTATTTCTTCTGTTACTCTTCACATGTATAATGTCTGGTTCCAATATCAAATCTATGTGATTGCATGGTAAACCTTACTTAAACAAAAGTAAACAGATTCATGGTCTGCTAGGTATGGTTCTGAAAACAGAGAATACTAAAATGCAATGTAAAATAAAATGAATAGGAATCAGAGACATGAAAAAATAAAATAAGGAAAAAAAGGAGGGCAAAAAAAGTATAAAAAAGAGGTAAGACAGTAAAGAAAGACATAGAAAATAACCTACCATTAAGATTGGCTTTTCCTTAAGATGAGTCAGTGATTTCTATTTAGCCTATTTTTTAACTGATGTGTAAATAACTTAGATAGAATCGTAATTTACCTCCACCTAGGAGAGTAAAAAGGAGAAACTCCAACAATTTTACTCAAAGAATGTGTCACTGGGCAAGTTCTCAGACAGTATCATTAATACTGCTGAATACAACAAAAGCCAAGCCTATTAAAATGAAGGTGCCAGTGTTGGAAAGTTTTATAAGATCCCATTAAGCTAAATGTTATCCTAGATACACACATTTCATCCCTTGAGGGCAGATTTCTCCTTTGATGGATTCATTATCGGTTCCCTCTTTGATGACTATGTTATCAGTAACATTTATTTTACAATTTTGGGGCCCATGGGGAACTAATTGCCTAAGAAATCAAATAATACAATATATAACATCTCTGACTACCTCAGCTTACCAAGTGCATGAGGACACACTATGCATGAAAAATAATAATGTGCCATAAATTTAAAAGGTAATGTTTTACTATGTAACATAGATTTCTCTGGTGTTTAGGCCATTTGGGTACGATTTGTAAGGGAGGCTATTATAAGAAAGAATGGTTCCTCAGCTAAGCATTGGAGATAGATTAGAAAGTTGAATAAGGCATTTTAGGTAGGATAAACAGTGTGAGCAAAGATAAATAGAAATTAAATCGCACGGCTTTATTAAAATATATAAGAATATAAAAAAATAAAGATTAAATAATTTTCTCTAGGGATATTTAAAGCTCTGGAGAGTCTGGATATTATTGCTGAATTATGTAACATCCTCCTAGAATTTACTACATTCTCCCGCTCCTCAAAGATAATTAACCAGAAAACACTATATGCTCATAGTCACTTGGGTCAGAATCAGATCTGATGTTCCCACAATTCATAGGTTTTGGGGTTTTTTTTCCCAGTTATAACTATCTTTCTTCATTCTTCCAAACTCCCCATATATTATCAGGAATACTGTTCTAAAATATGTGCAGCAAGCTTATTACTTTCATTTGTTTTCACATTAAAAACTGAAAATATTTCTCTCCCTTATTATTAAAAATTAAGCATTTGATAGGTCAAACAATTTCAGATCTTTCATTCTTAAAATCAAAGTAATTAAATTTCTATCAATATAAGTGAAATACTCAGTTTTAGGGAGATTCATTTTCATTTTATGTAACTATTATTTCTGTTGTTTGCATTGCTGTATTTAGTTAGACCATTGAAATTACACCTCAGTATGTGTGCATTTCACATCACACCCACCAAATTAAGACACAGAGTGGCTAAGCAAATTAATAAAAAGGAGCTATCAGTCTTAACCCTATAATAATCTCATACCACATCCAAAGACAAATATAGGTTGTAAATTAAGTGTTATGGAAAAAATACATCTTTTTTTTATTATCCAGTTCTCTAATCCATTCCTCCATTTGGTCAATTTTGCTTCCATAACTTTCTATAGTATTCTTGGCATCATTAATTACATTGACATTCTGAATCTGGATAAGCTTCTTATTTAAATCTTTAATTTCTGTCTTCTGATCAATTGTTTTCATCTTCTTGAATTGATTTTCTTACTTATATTTTTCTGACTTGCATTTCTTTGACTTGCTGTGTCTTCTTGTAATTCTTTGAATACTTTCTCTGAGTTGCTTTATAATCTGAGTTGCTTTATAATTGTTACTTTGAAGTCTTCATCCACTAAGAAGAAATAATCCTCATGTCTTCAAATAGTTTTCTTGTGAGATTTTTTGTCTCCTTTTTGATGTCACAAAAAAAGACACTCCCGGTACATCACAGTTTCATCAGGACCCATAAGGAGCAAAACAAATGGTGAAGTTTAATTGACAAAGTAGCAAAGTGAAAATAAGGGTGGAAGGTGGGATGAGTTCATTCTGTAGAGTGGGTCAGTCCCAGAGAAGCCAACTCAAAGTTCTAGGAATTTAAACATTTATAAGGTTCTGGCTGAGTTGCACACCCTTTTCCACCAAGTGGGTATTTTTTATGGTGAGTTTCTCCCTAATTGTCCACAAAGGGTCAAAATCACGTGTTTTATATAATGAGCATATAATAGCTGGGTTCACCAAAAGGTGATCCTTCTGATTGACTATCTGATTATTGGGGTCAACTTTCTGTGGGATTTTTTTTCTTCTTTATGTCTGTTTTTACCTTTCCCCCATTCCCTATTCATGGTTAACTACTACCTAAAGATATTATGTCCAGGTCATAGAATAATATGTATTTTTTTTCTTGGTTTTTGTTTGTTTTTTCCTATAAGAGCCATGGAACTTAACACTTTTTTTAACTAACAGTTATCCTTCCGATTTTATTTTGTATTATTTACACTTGTAGCCTTTTGCAGTAAGACTCACTTGCTGAGACAATGGGGTAGAGGATGACTGCTGGCTTAGGGAAGAAAGTGTGGGGTGGGGGATAATTGTTGTTGTGGGCAGGGAGGGGAGAGCTTTTTGTGTACATGTTACCAGAGTCAACTCTCCTCTCCTGGATCCCTGACAAATCTGAGCAGTTTATTGTCTTGCATTGATGCTTTTCAGTTCATTACTGCTGGAACTCTGATCCAAGGTATAGGTGGGGGGAAGTGCAATCTTCTGCTTGTGCTTTTTGCCCAATTTCTAACCAGTGTGGATATTTAGGACACTGTTCCAATTTTTCTTCTTTGGGCTTCACTAAAGCCAGGTATGTACGCTACCACACAAACATCTCTGTCCACTTCCTGGAGTCAGAATCTGGATTGCCACCCTGTTATTTCTGTCCTGTCTATCACCACAGCAGCTCAGCTGTAGCAGCCATGGCCCTGCCACTACTGCATATAGGTACTCCCCCTAAACTTAGACGTGTGGAATGTCTCAGGCAAACACTTTAATGTAGACCCTGTTGTTCCCTGCACTGCTGGGGTGCCTTGCCTTCATCATCATGCTGTACGGCTCCCTGCTTGCATTGCTTCAGCGAAGAACAGCTAAGTGTTCTCTTAGAGATATACCGGCAAAAGGTCCGCAGATGTCATATTAGTCTTGGAATTAATTTGATCTTAGACTTGGATTTTTAGTGATGAATTTTTTATAGTTTATAGAAAAGTTGAATAATTTTCATGCATACCTGAAACATAAAATTAGAATGCATTTTATTCCAATAAAAAGTATTAGAGAAAAGGGAAAAAATTCTTTCATTTCCTTTTATTGATGAGGATTTTCCATAACTGAATAAAATCAAATTCATTGTAAATGAAGTATGTTGATAGATTATAGTGGCTATCCTTCCCAGATAAAGAGCAGGATAATGATGAGTGCAAATAGATACTAACAATGATTTTATTTTTTAGGGATAGAGAAGGATTTGGTCAGAGATGGAGGGGGAAATGAGGTTTCTAAATTACAAGAAATGGCTGCTCTTTAATATAAAGTGGGCATTATGTCTAAAGCTATATTATGCATGGTACGTTTCACTTTAAAATGTTTTATTTTAAGAATGTGCAATAATGCCACTCTATGTTTTGTAAAACCCATTGATGAATACATAGAAAAATTATTGTATCTTAATCATAATATGATTACGTTTTAGACATTTAAGAGAATTATTTGAAAAAAAGGTAGTTTATTGTAAGACATGTTTAGTAAGGTCAAGACCTTGCCTAAATGTAAAAATATTGGTTATACATACACACACACACATCTCAATATACTACATATACATTAGCAATCAAAGCATAAATAAAAGATAAAATATATAGAACTAAAACTTTCTGTAGCATCATGATGCTACTTGCTTAGTATGACTTATTGTCATCATTTCAAATCCAATATACAGTCAAAATTTTCATAAATATATTCAAATTAAAGTTATAATTTCTTTCTATGTCCCAGGCTAAATATCTGAAATTCATTGACATGATAACAACCTAATCTTAAAATATGTTTCCCTTCAAAAGAATGTTTAATAATACTTTATTGTCTATAAAACATGAAAATGAAAGACATTAACTAATATAAAATATTCGTATTAATTAAAATATAAAATAAGAGATAAGGAAAAAAACATAAAAGCAAAGATGATATATAAAGCTAATATAGAAAACAGAGTAGCGTTAATATTCAACAAACCAGAAACAAAAGAATTTTCTTTTACAATAGTGTTTTCTTTTAACACCATAATAAATTTATTATGTATGAGCTCTGATTTACCATGATCAAACCATAAATTGGTAAAGCAACTAATATTTATCCAGAAAATTTTTTAAATAATTCTAAATTGCTATCTCATCTCCAAATTACTGTAATTTTTTTCTCTTAATTTATGAAAGACAACATTTCTTCTAACCCCACTTCCAAATCTTACTTTTATGTCAAAACATTCTCAAAAGAGATGAGATTGTTTTAGATATTTAAAAATCTTAGCCAGATATTCAAATCAGGAATAAATTAGATGAGAATTTTTTAATTGGGTGAATTATTTTTGAATCATCCATGAAACCATGGTCTTATAAAGCATTGTCTACAGGCAGAATAATGAATATGCTACCATATAACTTAACTTTTCCAAATAAAAATAAATGTTTTCTAATTTAAAAATTATGAATATACCATACATAATCATTGAATGCACATTTTTTCTATTTTTATGTTAAATAGATAACTATGAACAACTATATCATAGGAAAGATACAGTAAAATGTTTAGTAAAATATTTTATACTCATATCCCTAGAAAGTGTAGTTGGAAATGGAATCAAGCTTGTACCTTTATCCTCATTAGTAGATGGACACTTCATCTCTATCTGATTCTGTCATTCTGTCTTTATGTCTTGAAAATGTTCCTAGTGTTGACTATTCGGGTTGTTTTGACAAAGCTTATTATACAGGAGGTTCATTAGTGACCTTTGAATGTAGATCACAGAGGAGCCTCCACTTTATTAACTCAAGGGATCCCGGTATAACTTAGAAGATTGAGTAGAGCATGAATATCATTTATTTTGATATAGGAAAATAATGCTTGCTCAGAACTTTAAATTGTGTTTTCTTCTATTCATGACAGAGAATAAAGGTTTTCAAGTTATAAAATAGGAGAACCACTAATGGGAGTCTTGTTTCTGAGGTTTAAAATAGGAAAGAGTCTTTAATGAGAGTCTTTATACAACAAGAAAAAATGAGAAATCAGGAGAACTCAAGACCATTCAGAAGATTTCTGGAAAGTAAATGCCAGTTGATGATTCTGTCAGAACAGTGACTAGTCACTTCTCCCTGGTCAACACACAGCTAAGCACAGAAAGGAGCTACAACTGAGATCATGAAAAATTATCAAAGGAGTAAGCACCCTAAAGTAGACGTTAGAATTACTTTCTCTTTTGAAAGGTTTGTTAATGTTTTCTTCTGGAAAGCAGTTAAACTTTTTCAATCTTTAATATGGGAAAAATTGCAGTAGACAGGTTATGTATTCCTCAATAGTCCTTTTAAGACTAAGCCTACAGTTCTAGCTATATTTTTGCATTTCTAAGTAGTCATCCAAACAATGTATTTTAAAGAACCATGGAAAAAAAAAATGAAAAAAAAGCACCTCCTAAATCTGTTAAGTCAGACCCCAAAATAATGTTACATAACTTGAAATGTCAACATTGCTAACCTGTAGTGATTATTTACTAAATAAAAACTTAAGCAGAAATAATTCTGTCTTCCTAAGCATTTTATAAGTTTGATGGAAATGTTTCCTTAATAACTGAATTGCTCAATAAAGAGTAATTTGAAAAATAAAGAAAGTGAGGGCTTTTGTTTTTATTCATGAAGCACTGCATAGGATTAGCAAGATAGAGAGGAGTATCGCATTAAGGTAGTAATTATATCTTTTGTGGGTTGAAAAGAAGGAGAATGAAAAAGGCAATGACAGATGAGATGTCAATTTTCAGACACTTTATATTTTGTTTATAATTCCTTTTCATAGCTCTGAAGTAGTTGGGAAAATTATTCTTATGTAAGACAAATCAAATTACAAGGCAAATTTAAGGCATAGTAAATTATTATCATAGTATTTTTACTTATGTGAAAGAGAGACCACTAACAAATTGATTTATTTAGGTAAGGCAATGTAGGACTTGCAGAAAGAAGAGTGATGGAGAAATGGAAAATCTTAGTATTTTTGAGAGCAAATAACTGTTTTCTTTCTGTTTTATAAGCTGATATTTAATGCGAGAGTTTCACAGAGATCACTCCTTTGAGAATGAAGAATCATCAAATGAAATGTTTTCAATTGCTTTTTCATTTATTAAAATAGACTGAGTCTAACAATGAGTTAGTTGTATGTAGCAGAATGTAACTAGATAGCACTGACAGTGCTTTTGCTAGTGTCTTCAGCTGGATCGGTCATTTATTTTTTTATTTCTCTGCATATTCCTGTGGTTGTCCTTTTAATGATAGTTTGCATTTCCATATGTATCTCATGGAATTTTATAAGACACATGTCTATTGGAAGAGAGGAATTAATTTTTCCAGGCTCAGGTGCCACATCATTTGCTAGAAATGCTTTAAAGCAAATTAAGAATGAGTGAAAATAATTCATATAACTAACTAATAGATGTCTCTTAGGGTGTTATTGCATTTAGTAACGAAGGAATAACAGAAACCCAGGAGATCAAGTTTTCATATAGGACATATTCTCATAGCTACCATTATAAAGGATTAATGCCAAGTAAAGCCTAGGAATAATAACTCTATGAAAACAGTTTCTGAAGAAGATACATAAAGGTTACATATCATATAAGCAAGTAAGACTCATAATTGGGGAAAAGAAGCCAATGAATATTTTACTCGTCCTACATATATATCTGAAATTATATTGAAATATGTAAATTAAGTGATTGCGTATATTCTAAGTTTAAATTCTCCTCTGGCAACTTGCCCCTCTCCACCACTGCCTGACTAAAATTTTTTGTTTCTCTGAATTCAAGAATCCACACATAGTTAAGCACAAATGTTTCTGGAGAAGAAAGCAAAGCATTAATGAACAACTAGAGAATTTTTGTATCCATTCAGTGTGTTTAATGATATAGAGTCTAGCTCTGTTCCTGGCAAATGGTCGACACTGGACACAATACTTCAAATGATCATTGCTTGTCTCAGATTCTCCACCAGCGAGATGGAAATAAAATCTGTCATGGAATGAAGTGGATGTGCTCTAACTGGAGGGAAGTGTTCAGAGTTGCATCATCAGAAAGGACATGAACCCCGGAGAATGTCAGAGAGCCTCATTCCACACAATCAAACTATAGGTTATAATTTTCATTAAGGAGTCAGGCAAAAAGAGTTTGGGAATTTTGGTGGTCTATGTGAAAAATACATGTAATGGAGGCAAGTTTCCTCTTTATCATAAGTTCACCTGCCCTACCTTTGTGTAACAGTCTCCGAGAGTGTAAGATCCCCAAAAACTTACGAAAATGAGAATATCCTTTTCTTTGAAGAAGATATTTTTACCCTTATTTAATAAAATATTAAGATGGAGAAGATTAAAATGGTATTGTTTTTCTGAAAAGCAAAATAGAAAGGAAGCTGATAAATTTGAAATCTGATTTGGGCCATGTTATAAAATAGGAAAAAAATAAAGAGCAAACTACAGGTCAAAGTATTAAGAGGGTAAGTGTTGTCTTTAAAACACTCAGAATTAGTACTCTGTTTTTCTTTCCAAATTATGTTTCTCTAATAACTGTACTTGTAACTGTACTTGTAACTAATAACTGTACTTGTCACTCATCAGCCTCCAGTTCACAAGGGGCTGTGGTACGTAGATGTGGGAGTGGAGCACAGAGCTATTACACAGTAAGTGCCACTGTCAGTTAATAATTATAAAATGCATAACTTACTTAAATATTTTTAAAGATCTCTATAATATAGAGTTCTGTTTTGACTGTGTTACCAAACTTCTGAAATTTTCACTATATCAAAAAATGTCAGGCATAATCACACATCCTAGATGTGATAGAATCAAAATTCCATGTTTGATTCCCAGTTAAGAGTCACTTCGAAGGAGCGCAATCCATTGCTACTGTAGTATCAAATTCTACATCTCAGAAAGTTTGGTCCGAATACTGATTAGAATGCAATACTGTTTTAGATTGAATGATGGACATGAGATGTAGCAATGAGAAATACTTGCAAAACAATAAAAAGTTTGATGACAGCTTTTAGAGGCTCTATGACACTTTCAAGGCACAGAAAAAGGATATAATTTTTCCCTTATAAAATGTCACTGTTGATTTATCTTTATGCTCATACATTTGTTTCTCTAAAAATATTATTCATTGAAGTTTGTTCTAGATATTGTAAAAGAGTGGATGACTAAAAGAACCTTCTGATAACAGAATAGCAGGATTCAATTAATAATATTAATAATAAAGATTACAGCACTAATTAATTAATCAAGTAATACTAGCAAATAAATTGCACTTTTAGTAAAAGAGTAAAGGATATCATATATCATAAAGGAGTACCTTATTTAAACAAAGAGGAAATGGAGTCTCTTTTAATTATAATCATAGGATTTATTCACAATTCTAGTTTTAATGATATTGCAGTTTAAACCTTTTAGTTATCAATATTGTCTGAAACTTTTTATATTTCAAACAATTAAAATACAAACTGGGTTATAATTATGTATAAGATACATCAAATAATTCAAAAATCATGAATATGTACTATATATCAGGCATAATCAATGTAGCAACAATGGATATAACAGAGAGAGAGAATATTTCCTATTATTAAAGGTTATTTGTTAGTGACCAGAATGATCCATTGTCCCAAGAAATATTAGGATACTCTTGAACTTCTAGAATGCCTTCCTATTTAATATCTATGTGAACTCTACTTTATTTAAATGAAGCTCTATTAAGTAAACCTTGATTGAAGGATTAGAAGTTTCATCAGTGGAAAGGTATTGAGTTCATGGATTATATGACAGAAAAATTAGGGAAAACAGGCAAGAAAGGAGAAATTGACATAAACATACATTATGGGATTTCAGTTTTGAAAGAGAAAGTAAAAAGAAAGGTAAAATAACTTCATCATCTTAAGAAAATGTCATATGGGAAACAGGTTGGCCAATGGGAAAAGAAAATCTAAGTACCTACAAGCAAGGAGTCCAAGACAGAGATTACTAGAAACAAAATAAGAAGGAAAAAATAACAAAGTTTAAAATTAGGAATATTCAACACTATAGAGTACAAATATATAGAAATCATAATGCTATTTAAAACATATATAAAAATAAGAATTTTGGAACAACTGATCAGAATATGCTTTAAAAAATGTAGATTGACATAAAGCACTCTGCTTTGTTTCTTAAACTTATATTAACTTAAAACCTTTGTGCTACAAACAAAATAACAAATAACATATAAAATATAATCTCTGTATTGGAGAAATATATAGAAACATAGAGGAAAAATACAACATGCCAACTTATACAATGTGGTATATTTTAGGACAGAGTAGACAATAAGTGCTTGGAAATAACCAGAATCATGATCTCACATACTCTACATAGAAATGAATATTTATTTGAAGAACTGATATTTAATAAGAAGGTGGAAGGACCAGTAATCATTTGTCAAAAGATACGTCCTTTCGATTGAAACAGCAGGTAGAAGATACAAAGACTTAAACATAGATAATATTATTGAAACTTGTTATGTTCCGGTAAGCTAAAGAATGTAAGTGTTGAAATGAGAAAATAAGGAAACTATTACCCATGAAAAATCTTTTCAAAAGAGATCGACCTATATTCAGTAAATAAAAGAGGAGAAGGCTTAGAGAAGTAGCATGATTTGACTTTGAGCATATAGTAAACGGACTGTCTGTGGGACATCCAACTGATGACATAATCTAGCAATACTAAACTTTTATAAAAATTTTGATCTTTGGAATTCATCATACAAATGTCAATAAAATCAATTGCACTAAGTGAAATTGCCCATCAAGTATGAACTAAGAAAAATAACAAAGAGTAAACAAAAAGAGAGAGGTTTCAAGAGGGAATATGAAGGAATAACAATACTTCACAGATGAATAGGGAATGAGGAGACATTGCAGGACAATGAAAAGATCTAGAGTTAGAAAATTTAAATGTGGATGTGGGATACATTTGAAAATAGCTGAAGTTCAAAAAACATTTCAAGACTACAATGCAAAAACCAACAAGATGTGTGATTAGCTTTAAATAGAAATAAAGTTCTTAAAGGGGTTAAAAAAAAGCAGTAGGAGGTTGGAAGTAAAATGCCTAAACTGAGTAACAGTAAGATGTGAAGGAAGAGATGCTAAATCTTTTCCAAACAAATTTAAAATACAATGAACAGAAACATACAAACTGGAAAATTACATGTTTAAAAATATTTAATGTAGATTTTTTTGCTTAAGGGACTTTGAGGGATATGAGATCACGGTTGACTATCTGAAAAATAACAAGAATACATGAGTATATACCTTTTGCAAATATCTGAACACACAGTTTTCTACATTATATATAAAATATGTAAGTATCGAACCATTTATGAATTAAAAATAAGAATAATAGCATATAATAATACAGAGAAAATGTTTCAAGATCTAATGTATTTTATTGTCATTACTTTTTGTTTTCGAGGAGAAATCCTTCTTACCATTAAAGCAATATTTTCATAGAAAAAGTTTTGAAGATAATTTATATTCAAGTTATCTGGTTATGTCCTATGTCCAAGATTTGTTTTAAATAAAGGACATTTAAGAACACATTAAGTAAATTCATCATTTTCCCTAAATTATCTGTATATTTAATCTGCAATGGAATACAATCAACTATATTTGTAAATTTTGAAGAACAAAGATTATCTAAGAATTCTAAGAAAACTCAAGACATGGAAATTTATCTCTCTTTAATGGCTAAATTATTCCAATCTATAATCATAAAGAAATTCAAAGAGATAAAAGAAATATCACAAAAATTAGGTCAAAGAATTAAAAGAGGACTTACTGCAGGTCAGAAATATATAACAAGTCAGAAAAAAAGTCAAAGAAATGCAAGAGAAGTTAGCAAAAATGATAATTAGCTTAGAAATATAATTAATGAACAGAAGGCAGAAACTGGGTCTTTAAATTAAAAAAACCAATAGATATTCAGGATACAAAGAACACAAGTAGACTAGAGGAAGTTATGGAAAAATAATCAAATGGGGTAACTGATTAGTGATCTAAAGAAAAGAAATATAGAAATGATTTAAGTATAAGATAGGAGAAATATTAAATATAAAAGAAAGAAATACAAATCAATAAAGTCAACAAAACTCCTGGTTATCTGCATACAGAGAGAAGTACATCAAGACATAATTCTGAAAATATCGTAAGTCCAAAACAAAGAAGAATATTAAAAGTGGTGGAGGAATCAAGTCACCTACAAATGTTCTCCCAGCAAACTATCATCAGACTTTTCAGCAGAAACCATACACATCAGGATAGTGTGAAATGGCATATAAAAAATACTTCAGGATAAAAACTATGAGTCAAGAATACTACATCCTGAAAAACTTTATCAGATATGATGGAAAAATTAATTTTTTTCCTTGACAAACAAAAACCTTTAGAACTACACCATCTGGAGACCTGTTTCCACTAAGTGTTGAAAGATGCTCATATATCTAAATAAAAAGAAACTTTGTAATAAATTAAACTACTAATAAAGCTACAAAACCAGGAAGTACAAGTCAAAATGGAAATAGTAAGTTCTCATACAACAAGAATCATTGTGAATGTAATTTAATTGAATTCACCAAATAGTCGATGGCTTAAAACAATAAAATCCAACTATAAACTGCTTGCAAGAGTTCCACTTAAGCTACAGATATAAACACAGACTCAAACAAAAGTGATGAAAATGATGTTCCAAGTCAACAGGAAATTTAAAATGGCAGAAACCATTAAGCACCTATCTGATAAAACAGATTTATGGAAAAAAGTCAAAGATGAACATTTTATAATAATAAAGAGATGAATACAACAGGAAGACAAAACATGTATTAACATATATGCATCCAACATAGGAACCCCCAAATAAATCAAATACAAACAAACTAAAAATGTTGCATTAACAGCAACACAGAAATAATAGGGGACTTGGATTAATGGACACATCATCCAGACAGAAAATTAAAAAATTATGTATCAGTTGAGATGGAATTAATAGATCTACAGAGCATTTAGCCAAAAACCAGAAGACTGAAAATTCATATCAAGTATGTACAAAACATTATTAGGATATACCATATGCTAGGATATAAAAATGTATTTATAAATTTAAAGAGACTGCAATCACGTAAAGCATCTTATCCCATCACAATGACATAAACCACAAATTAACCAGAAACATAAGGGGGAAAGCCACAGCATTTCGTAAATACACAGCATGCTACTTAATAGCTATTGGGTCAATGAGGAAATCAAAGGTAAAATATAAAAAAAAAACAGGAATCAATGAAATGAAACATGACTTCTCAGAACCTATGGGATGAAAAAAAAAAAAAGCAGTACTAAGAGGAAAGTTTATAACATGACAGTCCTACCTGAGGAAATTAGAAAAAATCACAAATAAAAACGTCTAAGCTTACACCTAAAGAAAGGGCATAAAGAGGAGAAAAAAACTAAACTAAAAGTCAGTAGAAGAGTGGAATAAAAAATAGAGCATAAATCAATGAAACAAAAATCACAAAAATTGCTCAGAGAGAAATAAAGCCAAATGCCGGTCCTTTTAAATAATGAACAAAGCATATAAACCTTTAGTCAAACTCAGAAAGAAGTGAGAGAAAACAAAAATAAATGAAAGTAGAAATAAGAGAGAAATACAAGAGGTATTACAGAAATGCAAAATATCATAAAACAGGATTTTTAATTTCTATACTACAAAGATTAGATAATCTTAAAAATGGACATATTCTTAGAAACATACATTTGAAAACTAAATCAAGAAGAAATAGAAAATATTAAAAGCTGCCCAGTCATTTTATAATCTGTCTTTTGTTTGTTGCTCCAGATGAAGTCTTTGTTTTCTTTCTCTTCTTAGGTCAGATGGGTGCGCTTATGTTTTGACTGATTTCACCTTTTGTTTTCTTGCTCGCTTTCTCCCGAGCGATGTATTTTGAGGTTCCCCTGAAATTAGTATTCACGGTTCTATGTTTGCTGCCTAATTTCATTTGAAAGCATATTAGCCATCCACTCACTCTAACTATCGACATTTTTGTTCTCTTCTCTTCCTCCCCACTTTTAATACTTGCTGTCTTACTGTTTTTCTGTGTGATTTCTTTATGTTTTGTAGAGCATCTTTTAATTTTTTTTGCAAAGCTGGTTTTTTGATGATAAATTCCTTTAAATTTTGCTTTTCAGAAAAGATTTTTATCATTCCTTCAGTTCTGATTGATTATCTTGCCAGATGTGGTAACCTAGGTTGAAACTCCTTTTCTTTCAGCGCTTTGAATATATTATGCCATTCCCTTCTGACCTGTGGAGTTTCATTTGAGAAGTCCACTGACAATTTAAGGGGACTCCTCTGAATGTGACACATTTTTCTCTGACTCCTTTTAATAGTCTTTCTTTATCTTGTAGTTTTAGCATTTTTATGACAGCGTGTTAGGTGTATTTCTGTTTGGGTTTCTTTTATTAGGAACTCTTTGAGCTTCCTGGATCAGGATTCAATCTTCAGTTCGAGAAAGTTCTCATCTATTATTTCTTCAAATATGGTTTCTGCCCCCTTTTCTCTCTTCCTCTGGGACCCCTGTGATGTGAATGTTGTTTCTTTTGATGTTACCCCAGAGGTCTAAGTGCTGTCTTTGATTCTTTGATTTTTTTTTTCTCTGCTGGTTCGCTTGATTGAGTTCCTCAGTCCTATCTTCCAGGTCGCTGATTCTATTGAAAGCTACATCCATCACATTGTTGAGTCCCTCTATTGAGTTATTTTAGTCAGCCATCATATCTTTTACCTGTTTGATATTATGTTTTAATTTGTCTCTTTGCTTCCTGATAGTCTCGTTTTCTTCCTCTACTGATTTCTGGTTTCTCAGGAATATGTTAATCACTGTTACCCTAAATTCCATTTCAGGTCATTTACGTATGTCTGCTGTATTTAGAGTTTCCCTGGGTTTTGATTGGATCCATCATTTCATTTATATTTCTCTGTGCCTTTTCTCTATTCTGCTATTTACATTTCTGAGAGTTTGGTTTCCCTGATCTTGTATAGGTTTGACTTGCCCAGGGTCGGCCATTTCACCTCTACCCACAAGGTGGCGCTGGGGGGTAGTGTTGAGGATTGGGACTGCCTTCTCACTTCTCATTCCAGAAGGTGGGGCATCCAATGGGCAGAACTTCTGGTGGACTGATATGTGGTGAATGAGATTTCTGCTCACTGGACCCCAGGGTCTGGCATGAAATGGTTGTAGGAGGGGCTTAATCTGGCTGATTTCTGGTTATGGCCATGCCCAGTGCAATTTTACAATTAACCCCGAACACAAGGTGATAGACTGCAAATATAAAGATGAAAAAAAAGTCAACACCTAAAGTGACTGATTTCCCACTCATCTCTGATAAACAAGTCAGAAAGCAGTCAGAATTGAATCTAGAAGAGACCTAAAGACGGAGGCTTAAGAATGTTGTAAAAAGATTGCCTGAAAGTGGGATGACTTACCAAGAATAGTATTAGCCTGTATCTTTCAGTGTAATACTAGCAAATAAAACAATACAAAATAGTTCTAGAAAAGACATAATAAGCTTTGCTGTTTAAATATGGCTCTATATAAAATATTTTGCTGTTATTATAAAGATATTTTTAAAGCATTTTTTTCATAAAAATAGAGGTAATTTCACCGCCAAATTTCTAGACTGAAAAAATTATTTTTTAAATTATCGCTATCTGAAGGCAAATATCTTAAATATAATTAAATGTTTTAGAATTTAAACAAACTTTAAATTTTAATCAGTGATGTAAATATCTCAGAGAAGTATAAGGAAAACAGAAACCACAGATTAATGCATTCTTCCTGCTAGATCAGGAGATAAAGGACTTTTGTATTATGAAAATACAATAGTAATCTGTTCAATAAATAATAAAATTTACACTAAATTTTAATTAAATTTAAATTACACTAGACCTAAGATTCTAACCTTCACTATACAACATAGTTTTATTGTTTTACAGATCAGCAAGTGTAGAAAAATCAATATTTGAGAATGATCTATTTTCATATGTAAGCTAGAGAGAATTAAAAATTATCTTTATGTAATAACATCTTCACAAACTTGCTTGACACTGCATTTTTATTTAAAATAAAGTAATTATAGGATTGGGACTTCTGGATGGTGACTCAATAGGATGCACTTTCAGATTGCTCCCCACAAACACAGAAAAAAACAGAAAAAAAATCACCTATTTTCCTGAGACAAACACCATCACTAGAATATGTTTGAATGGATTTTCTTCAACTTTTAAAGATGTAACAAAGGAAGATAGTGATAAGGATAATTGTAGGAAATACTGTTTACAGCATCTTTGTTTCAAAATTACTATTAACTTATGTTATTAAACCAGCATTGAATTTCACTTTTCAATTGTATAACCATGGCATGGTGTATGCATATTTGTGTGTATATGTATGCATGCATATATACAAGGGAATGATACACATAAAATTAAATATGTCTCTAGTAATTAGGTGACTGCAGCAACCAAGCACAGGTTTCTGTGATGACCAAATACCTCTCATATGTAAGGTATCAGGTTTCTGATTGGGCACCCAGTGTTCTTGCATGTTCTTTTGTTGTAATAAATTGACACAGAGAAAGGTAGGGAGGACAGAAGAAAAGGAGGGAAGGAGGGAATGAATGTAAGCTTCGTTGCAACAACAACAAAAAAAACTTTGCTCCATCATGTTATTCCCATAATGGATGTCTAAGCATTTCAACTAGTGGTATACAGCAGAAATATTAATTTTATAATACTAGAATAAATTTCAAAACATTTGTGATTCAATTTAAGGTGAAAATACACAGCATTCCTAATTCTATAAAAATAACATGCATTGCAAATTAAAGAGTTATATTTTTAACTATTATACTGGCTCTGATCTTTGCTATTCAGAAATATTCTGAAATCTCTATTTAAGCAACTTAGAAAACTGAATGACAAATTACAAAATTCAAACAAATACTTGATAGATATATTTACTTTCGACTGATTTAATTTGGCCCTTAAAATATCCAAGATAATTTGAAACTAGTACAATAATAAGATAGTTCAATAATGTGAATAGATTAAATAAATTTCTAAAGAGGAAAAATAAATTATTTAGACCATATAATAAAAAATGTGCCTTTCTCAAAAAAGTAATTTAACTTCTATATTAGATACAAGCTATAGGTCATCAGAGAGTTTAATAATGAAAACTAGAAAACAATCTATTAATAGCTAAGTGATGCTTATTTATTTGATTACATCATTGCATTTTGAAGAGAGGACATTGGTAAATACATATTTTCCTTAAATAATTCTACATGTTTTAGATACAAAATTAAAAAAATATTTATGCAAATTGACCCCAATTTAATGTCTATATATAGTGCATGTATTATTATTTCTACAAATATACACAAAAAATAACAGTAATTAAAATTAAAGTGTTCTTTCAGAGAGATATTTAAATTTTAGTGCATTTATACTTTTCGTAAAATTCTGTTATTCTTGATAACACGCATCAAAGGAAATAGTCCAATAAAATTTTTATTTCACAGGTCTCTAATTTTTTTTATTTTATAACAGCAAAAAAAATCAACAACTGTATTTATAGCACCCTTGATGATACATTTTAGAGCCATATTTTTCACTAAAATAATCTAGGGACACACTTCATTTTCCTATTCCCTGAGGAAAATGTTGTTACCAGTTAAGAAAATAGGCAAATTATTTCCAATTACTCATAGAATGTAAACACAGAGTGGAAAAATACCACATCATATAGTATACAATGCTTTATTCACTTGTACTAAAATATTTTAAATACATTCTAATTTGCATGTTCTGCTTTTCTTATTGGTTTGATACATAATAATTTTTGTTCTGCATGATTTAGACCATTACTTCATATACGAATTCACAAATCCTCCACATTATTTAGATGTTTTATTCCTTTAGTGAATTATCATTTTTAATTTCATATTCCTTCTCTTCTAATACTGATTTTCCAATTAAATCTCTCCAGGCTGTTGATGAAAATGGTATTTGTAAGAGAAACAACGATGAACCTCAATCTTTCTTCCCTTTCTTCCTTCATATCATCTTCATTTGGCCCTGTTCGTTTTGTTAACATGTTCTTCTGTTTTCTATAAACTATATCTCACATCTGTACAGTTTCATTATAGGTGTCAGAGTAATTGCAACACCATGAAGTGGTTGTTTAATTTTTATCCAGTATATTTTCAGTCAGTAATTATCAATGATAAGTTGCAAGCATCCAAAGAATTGATAATAACAGTACCTTCAAAAGAACTTTTTATTTTAAAATGCGTTAAAACAAGTGAATTCAATTCTCCAGGAAAAATAGCCTTCAACCCTCTTATATTTGGCTGACTTCTAGACTTGTTCAGGTTCTCTGTATCTAGAGAATAGTAGAATAATCTTATTTCCTTCTTCATGTCTGCAGTAGTGTCTGACTTAAACCAGTAATGTATAAGAAATACAGGTTCAAGTGCATAAATTTAACCTCATACTCTTGCATTTTTAGGTCCATAAAGTATACAATGAAGATTTCTTTATCTGAAGAATAATAAAATATCACCCTTAATTCACTTTTATATGTATATATACGTAAAATACGTATATTCATATATATTTATGTACACAGATGTATATATGTGTGTAACTTACAAAGAATTTATAATAACTCATATATTTGAAAGAAAACACTGCTAATTTACTTACCTTAAGCAGTATATGTTGATACCTCTTTTTTTCCAAGACTACATGAACAAGGATTAACCATAATGAAATGTAAATGTATTCATTTGAGAACAAAGTTTAATTTTGCAGACAGGAAATTTAGTTTATAATAATAACAGTTTAATTCACAGAAGAAAGTCAAAAACATAGACACTTCAGAAATATACATTTTCTGTACTTTTAGATATCTGCATATTTGTTATCATCTATGCAAGTTTCTGCTTTGAAAATTTGAACAATTGAAAAACAAGTAAAAGTAACTTTATTATTTCAAGTACGATATTATAAAGATCTCTGATAAACATTTTTTATTATCAGAGAATCTAAAAGCTATGTATCCAATATACTCATCTTACAATCATAAAAATGATAGTAACTTGGATGATTAGCTTGAATTCAGGGAAATATTTTCTCATTTTAAATTATTTAAAGGAGGGCATGCTTCTCTACAGGAAATCTCAGGGGATACTGTCTCTAAGGAGAAATAGGATAGGTTAAAATATGATTTTGAGAGCCTATGAAATACCCGGTGGCCTCTGTATTTATCATTTAATTAAACATAATCTTAATTTCTATTAAAAATATGAACAATTAAATAATTTATATAAAATTATTGTTTCAAGTGTGAGGTCCTTAGTACTATTAGAGTTGTCAGGTTAAAAATATTCATTTCAAGGTAGTAATGTTTACACTATTGTACACTGTATGATTTCAAAATGTACTAATAGTGTCCACTTACTTCTGTACACTAGAAGATTTTGGATCACAGTTAATATAAATGCACCAAGATATCAAGATAATTCCTCTTGAGTAAGATTTTTCTCCAATATATGAATCTATCAGTAAAACAATATATGCCTTACTAAGATAAATAAAACTCCTGTTTGCTACTTGTAATCTACTGTATTTAGTACAAAAATAAAATTTCTGCATGTTGTAATTATAGAATGAATATTTACCTCAGTAAACAGTTAAGTAAAAATATCAGTACTCACACTCTGTAGGATATCAGGTAGGTTATTTTTCCTATTGAATAATTATATATATTATATATATCATTTATATATCCATTACTTATCTGTCATAGCTATTATCTAGTTATCTAGATCTATCATCAATAAATCTATCATTTTCATTTAAATATTATTATTATTTATCATCTAATGTCACCATACACCTGTTATTTCACTATCCATTTACTTGATTAGAAGTATTCCATAATTGCTAGCAATTTTGGAAGGGGAAATAATTCAATTTGAAAATGTCTACTACCTGATATCCTACACAGGCTATGAGCACTGATTTTTCTAATTATAATTTTTTGAAGCACTATTGCCTTACAAAACTATGCTTTAGGTATATATCATTATGTCAGCATGTGCTTCATTAGATTCACCTCTGAAAGTTCAATTATATCCTTTACCATAGGATTAGTTTGTTTTACTTAGTTTTCCTATCCTCCTTTCCTTCCATAACCACCTAATTTTGTCTTATAGTCTACAAGCTTATTTTTGTTTTGTTTTTTTCATTTATTTGGTTTCTCTATGTACTACTCATTACTGAAATCATACATTGTCTTTCCTTGTCTGACTTATTTCAGTAGGCATAACAGACTATCTATCCAATGTTGTGGCATACAACAGGATTTCATTTTTGTCATAACTGAGTAGTATTCCATTGTATATATATAAGCCTTGTATTCTTTGTTTATCAGCTGATGAACATGCGTTCTTTTCAATTCTTGACTATTACAAATAAATTTTCAGTAAAAATCAGGGTGCATATGTCTTTTCTGAAATAATGTCTTTGTATTTCATGAGTAAGTAACTAGGAAGAGGAAGTGAGATATGAAAAGAGAGGAGAAAAAATGTTCTGCACGACATATTGATCATATTGATCTGGATCATACTGATTCTGGACTATTATGACATCCAAGAAAAAGTACTTATAAAAACCATCATTGAATAAATTAGAGGAAATTTGAATAAGAGATATATGTTCTCAAATAGTATGATTTAATGCACAGAAATTAAACAAATTGGCAAATGTTCAATAAAAGAACATCTCACTTTTTTTAAAGGTTCTTACATCTGAATAATGAAAACAGCTCAGTCAATTGTGATTATGAATAAATTACCATTTACATTATGACACAATTTATGAATGATCAGAATATTGGGAAGGATTTTGTTACTGTTTCACATTACATATTCTTTATTAATATAATTTAAATAAAGATAAATATATCTTTAATAGTAATATTTCTTCTGTTACATAGCTATATTAATTTTAAGATATTGACATTGCATCTCAATTTATATTTCACACAGCATCTACCACCAGAGTTCTAATGTCCTTTATTGTCATGTTTTCCTCACTTTCCTTCCCTCTTCCTCCCTCAACTTCCAAGTAACCGGAATCCTGTATCCTGATATTTTTGTTTGCACATGTATGTACAGCTGATTCATTTCATTTTATTCCGTATGAGTAAAACCATCCTGCATTTCTGTTTTTATTTCTTACTTATTTTTCTTAAAATGATATCCCAGTCCCACCCAGACTGCTGCAAAGGGACACAATTTCCTCTTTTTTTAGTACCTGTATAGAATTGCATTTAGTACATATGCTAAAGCTTCATTATCTAGTCATCTGTTGATGGGCATTGAGGTTTTTTCCATGTCTGGCTATTGTGAATTGTGCTGCTATGTACATTGGGGTATGGATATAATTTTTTTCTGATTATGGGTTTTAAATGTTTAGGGTATATGATTAGAAGTGGGATTGCAGGATCTATAAAGGTAGATCCATCTTTGTTTGAGTAATCTCCCTACTATTTTTCCAAACAAAAAAATTTGTATTCCGAACAGTGGAAGAGGGTTCCTTTTTCTCCACACTCACTCCAACACCTGCTATTTTCCGGTTTTTTGATATAGACCATTCTCACTGGTGTGAGGTAGTATCTCATTATAGTTTTTATTTGCATTTCTCTGGTGATGAGTAATGGAGAATTTATGTTCGGGTGTCTACAGGCTATCTGTGCACCTTCTTTAAGTAGATGTCTATCAGTTACGATGCCTATTTTTTTGAGTTGGTCAGTTGAGGTGTATGGACTCAATATATTTTGGAGATTAAGCTCTTGTCTTATATATGTTGTGTAAATATCTTCTCCAATTTTGTGGCTTATCCTTTAGTTTTGGAAGTGGTTTCTTTTGGTGCACAGAAGCTTTTCAGTCGATTTCAAGTCCCAACTGTTTAGTTTTGTTTTGGTTTCTTTTGCTGTAGCTCTTCCTCCCCCAAACATCTTTGAGGTTGAGATAATGAAGTGTTTTTTTTCCCACATTGTCTTCTACATATTTTATGGTTTCAGGTCACTTGTTGGAGTATTTGATCTATTTTGTTTTAACTTTTGTGGCAGTAATGAGTAACCTAGTTCTTTTTTTTTTTTTTTTTTTTTGGAGCTGCCTTTACAGTTTTCACAAGACATTGTTTAAATAGATTATCCTTACCCCATTGTATGGAGTTGGTGTCATTGTCATAGATTAACTGTCCATATAGTATTACTTTATCTATCTGCTCTCATTTTGATTCCACTGATCAGTGTGTCTGTTTTTGTTCCAGCACCGTACAGCTCTGATGATGATCACTCTGTAGTATACAGTTTGAAGTCAAGTAGTAATTTCTCCACTGACCTTTTTACTCTCAAAATAGCAATAGCTATTAGAGGTCTTTGTGATTCCATAAAAACTTTAGTATTATTTCCTCTATTTTCTTGAAAAATACCCCTGGAATTTTGGTGGAAAATGCATTAAACCCATATATTATGCTGTGTAGAATGATCATATTTACTGCTATTTCTTCCAATCTATGAACATGGAATGATTTTTCATCTCTTTCCGTTTCCTTCTATTTCTTTTATTAATTCCTGTCATTTTCATTATAACGTTCTTTCACCTCCTTTATTATGTGTATTACCAGGTAATGGATATTTTTTCTCAGTGCTTTTGAGAATGGGGTTTCTTCCCTAATTTCTTTTTTTTTCTACTTTTTTGGTTGCATATGAGAATGCTACTGATGTCTGTGTGTCTATTTTATATCCTGCCATTTAGCTGTATTCACTTTTTAACATTCTTTCAAAGTAGTTTTTAGAATTTTCAAGGTAAAATACTATGTCATCTGCAAATAGTGATAGTTTTGTTTCTTCTTCTCCAATGTGGATTCTTCTAACATGTTTTTCTTGCCTCGTTGCTCCAGGCAAAAATTCCCAAACTATGTTGAATAGTAGTGGTGATAGCAGGCAAAGTTTTTCTGTTCCAGACTTAAGAGAAAATCAATTTTTCACCATTAATTATGAAACTGACTGTGAATTTGGCATATATTGATTTTATTATATTGAGATATGTGCCTTCTAGTTATATTTCGGTGAGGGTTTTATCATTAATGAGTTCGAATTTTGTCAAATGCTTTTTCTTCCTCTATTGAGATGATCTTAAGATTTTTTATTTTCACATTGTGGGCATGGTGTATTACATTGATTGATTTGCATATGTTGAATCATTCTTACATCCCTGGAATAAATCTCACTTGATCATGGTGTATTTTTGTTGTGGTATTGAATTCTATTTGCCAGGATTTTGTTGTGGATTTTTACATTTTTATTCATTAGTGATATTGGTCTATAATATTCTTTGTTGTTGCTGTCTTTTGTCTAATTTAGTCATCAGTGTAATATTGGTCTCACAGTATGCATTTGGGAGTTTTCCCTCCTTTTCAGTGTCTTAGAATTTAGGGAGGATGTTTGTTTTAGATTTCACTGGTAAAGCCATCTGGAACTGGACTCTTGTTTGGGGGAGATATTTTATTAATACTCTAATTTCTGTGGTTGTTATTGATTTATTTAAGTTTTCTGTATCCTCCAGTTTTGGGAGGTTGTAGAAATATAGAAGTCTGTCCATTTCTTCATGATTGAATTTCTTTAGCATATGCATATTCATAATAGTGTATCATTATTCTTTGCATTTCTGCTATGTCATTTGTAATCTCATCTTCCATTTCTGATTTTGTTATTAGGTTATCAGGGTTTTCTTTCCCTCTTTTTATTGAGTCTAGCTAGGGGATGTATTGATTTTATTGTTTCTAAGAATCTGTTCTTGGATTTGTTGATCATTTGCCTGGTCTTTTTTGTTTTCAACTTCATTTTTTTTCTTCTCTAAAACTTATTGTTTCCTTTCTTCTTTTCATTTTGGATTATATTATTCCCTTTTTTGTTCCCTCTGATGTGTGGTTAAGTATTTAATATGGGCTCTCTCTTTTTCCCCATATTCCATACATTCTGATAACTCATGTCTAAATTATAATTTGTTTTCAGGTAAGTCTTAATTTCATATTTAATTTTATCAGTGATCCCTTGTTTTTTCAGATACATGCTTTTCAATCTCCACCTTTTTGTGGTTCTTCCATTTTTGTGTTTTGGTTAGTTTCTACTTGCAACATTTTGCTGTCAGAGAAGATCCTTTCTATAATTTCTGTCTTACTAAATTTGCTGAGACTTAAATAAACATATTTTATAATCAATTCCAAAACACATTTTTTCTTATTGTCATGCAACTAAAAAATTAATGTTTTATAATTTGTTTTGAACAAAATACTTAGAAAATCACTTATATTTGGAAATAAGACTATGTACCTTCAAAATAATTTTAAATTATATTCCTTAATAAAAGCTTAATATAATTTTCAAAGTGTTAAAGGCATACTGAATTTAGATTCTATTTCAGATTACAGCAAAGACCTAATTCAACAATTAAAAATTAAAAATGTGTCCATTAAAAGTATAACAATACTGATCTAACTATGATCTCATCTCATAAACTACTCAAGAAACCAATTATTAGCATTAAAGTCATTAGGTAATTAATTTTGAAAATTTAATATGTTAATAGCTATGGGAGCTAACAAAGAAGAACGTGTACTAATTTATTCTCATGGTAGAGGTCAAACTCTATATTGCCTTCAGCTATTGTTTTTAAGTAGCCATTGATCAAAATCAACATTGTCCACGGGTATTCTTATAAAGCCATGAGATCAAAGTGAGTTTACATGGCATATGTGAAATAACTCATGGACAGTTGAGTTCACTCTGGGAAAACACAGAATCCCATTCTATTGTTTTCTGTAACTTTTCATCAAAACCTTATATTCCATTGTTGAAAATATACACATCACCCACACCAGTACATTTACACTCCTAATAAATGACAATGTACACAATAGCATTACCTAGTTTTTAAATTGTTTTGCATGTATTTACAAACTGAAGTTAGTGTTTTTATATAATAATTTCAATTACAAGTAAAATTGAATGAGAGATGCAATTTTTTTAAATAATTATGGTTTTAAATGGTGCTTTGGACAAAGGGATTTGACCAGTACTGACATTTTAAATAGCCCCACAACTTCCCTAGAGGTTATAATTTAAGTTTATGTGTGATAATAATATAGTAATATTAAGGATATGATATGCTTTGATATTGAAATAAGTAGAATTGTGGAAAGGAATTACAAAGAAAAGAGGACATAATAGCTAAAGCATAAATGACTCCTTATTAATTTTAACACATTTAGTATTTTAAACACAACACATACACACACATGCATATATATATATATATGAATATAAGTCAAAGAAAACATTATTTGAAAGAAGTACAATAATCATATACCCTGCTTGTAGGAGTATAAATTGGTCCAAACAGTATGCAAAGCATTGAAGAGATTCCACAAAAAATGAGAAAGAAAATTCCAATATGATACAGTTATCCCACTTCTGGGTATTTACCCTCAAAACACAAAAACACAAATTGAAAGAGGTATTTGCAAACTATGTGCATTGCAGCATTAACAATAATCAAGAGCTTGAAATAAAACCTAAGGGTTCAAAGACGGATGAATGGTTACAAATGGTTTGGGATATATAAACAATGGGAATCCACTCAACTCTCAAAAAATGATAAAATCTGTCATTTGCAACTACATAGATTAACCCAAAGGAAATTATGCTTTTTGAGTTAAGCCAGAAGGAGAAAGACAGACAAATTATTTCATTTATTTATGGTATATAGAGAAAACAAATTAATAATACAGACTTTTAGTCAATATAATAAAATTAGTGGTTACAAGAATGGAAGGAGGAGGGCAAATTTGGTACAGGGAATCAATTATTTGATGAAAATTGATTAAATGGTGGTGGTGAACTTAATTTGTTATAGTACAGATGCTGATTTATAATAATGCATATCTTAAACCTATATAATGTTATGATATAAAGTTCTTTGAAATAAATTATGTAAAATCCACCAAAGAGCAGTACTCTTCTATTAATAAATGAAGCATAACTTATCAATATTTTTAAAATGCTATATACAATTAACTCTCAACAATATGTGAATTAAAAAGAATAAAAAAACAGCTTTAAATCAATTTTAGAAAGACCAGCAAATGGCCAAATCTTAGAATTTGCCTTCTTTCAAAAAAACATTGAATTTTATAAAAGTTTGACATCATAGGGAAGTGAGCACATCTTAGGTCCGTAGTTCTATGACTGCATATAAAAATAGAATGTTAACAGCATTATATGACATGTATATACTTGCCTTCTGTCCTTCATGAATAGAGATAGTATCTTGTCTTATGAAGATCAGAAAATATTTTATTAGGTCTGTGATCTCTTTCAAAATAAATTTTTGTTGTGTTCATGTGTATATATATATATATATGTGTGTATATATATGTATATATATATATACACACATATATGTCTATATATATGTTTTTAGGTCAATTATTTAAAACTTTTCTCCATATAAATCAACAAAAATTTTGTTTTATGTCTTGCAAGTGGGTGTTCTTTATCACAGTGAGACAGTTTCTTATGTTTCTACTTCACTGTAATATTTAATATACATGAGAGGTGAATTTTGTCAAAGATTTGTATGTATATGTATACATAGGCATATATGCATGTCTTATTA
Organism: Solenodon paradoxus; assembly: GCA_004363575.1. NCBI lineage: Eukaryota > Metazoa > Chordata > Mammalia > Eulipotyphla > Solenodontidae > Solenodon > Solenodon paradoxus. The sequence goes on from RJWH01000972.1 coordinate 46,474, forward strand.
TAGCAGCACCATTTTCAAGGCTTTATTTTTCTTCTCAATTTGCCTAATGTTTGTCTATACCAGTATACTTTTTTCTATTCCAAGAATTTGTGTGTTTAACAATATCAATTTTTTATTTATTTTCAATATGAATATTTGTAATTTCTGTACTGCTAATCTAATTCTTTTAATCTGTGCCCAATTCTTTTCTTTTAAGCAATGTTATAAATTATGTTATTTTAATTTTAAGTTACAAATTTTAAGTTACCATCTTTGTGGATAGACACAAATACAAAATTTTTGCATATATTGTTATCTTTTTTTAAACTTTGTATATCTTGTATCTTTATTAAACTCACATTCATTCAAGCAAATATTTTAAAAATTACTTAAGATTCTGTAACTACACCAGCATCTACAAGGGAAGACAATTTTACTTCTTTGTTTCTAATCACAATCTCATCATTTTTTTCTCACCTATTTTATTACTAGGAATTCCAGCACACTGGTGAATATGAGCTGTGAAGTAGTCATCCTTACATAATTATGTTTCTGAGTACTTTAAAACTTTTCTTCATATATATATTAACAAAAATTTTGTTTTGTAAATCATAAGTGGATGTCCTTTATACATTGAGAAAGTTGCTGCTTCTACTTTACTATAATATTCAATGTACATGAGAGGTGAATTTTATCAAAGATTTTTTTCTGAAACTATTTCAGAAGAAAATGTTGATTTTTTTTTCCTTTTTCTGTTATTGTGGAGAGTGAAATATATTGATTATAAATATTAAACCAATCTTGAATTCCTGGAAAAATGTCAGCTCTCGGCATTCAAAGTTTTTGAATTCTTGAGATTTGTTTTACAAGCCAAATATTCCCTAACTTGCTCAATAGTCCAGGTGCATTTTAAATGTGTATTCTTTTGTTGTTGGGGAGAGTGTTACATAAATGTCAACTGTCTATTACTGACTGAAGGTGTTGTTTTTCCTTCTTACCTTTGTTGATTTTCAGTCAACTAGTTGAATGAATCAGTAAGAGAAAGCTTCAACTATAAATGAAAATGTATCTGGTTCTTTTTCTATTTAAATTAATTTTTTCTTCATACATTTTTATTCAGTTTCAAACATAAAAGAATATATATGCGTCCTTTGTGAATTGACTCACTTATCAGTATTCAATTTTCTTCTGTGTACTTGTTTTTTTCTTTGATGGCAATGTTAATGCAGTCATTCCAGCATTCTCTTGATTTTTGTATATAAAGTACTTATTTTTTTATTCTCTTGTAAACTATCAGTGTCATATTGAAAGTGAGGTGCAGAGTGCAGCACTTTAGTAGGAATTTTTTTTAATCCATCCTTATAATTTTCTTATCTTTTAAGTAGTGTGCCGTGTTTCAAAAATTTTTATGCAATGTAATATTTTGTGCTTGAACTTCTATCATTTTATTATAAGATTTCCGTTTGATCCCATAACGGCTCATTCTTTTTGTCCCCTTTTTTTAATTCAGTTAGTTTTAATATTCAGTTAATATATATGTTTTGTTTGTATCATTTCTTAAAAGTTCGTGTATGTTCTATGAATTGCATTATGTACACCAATCACCTCACAGACCAATTAAAATAAATTTTACTATTATGATAAAATGTAGGAACTCAATTACTGTGTAGGCCCATTTACTCTTTTCCTTCTAATTTTATCATTCAGAAATTCTATCAGGTAATTTTATAGTTTTGCTTTCAGCAATTTTATGAAGGTATTTATTTGTGTATACTTAGTATTTCTGTCTGTTTTTGAATGTTAGGGAAAAATTTGCAATTTAAATTTATAATTTAAGACACCTGAGCCTAGAGTTCTCATTGTGTAATGATTTAAGTATTTATTTGTTACCTTTATTAAATGATGGGCTGTATAGATTAGATATTTCATTAGGAAATAACTTAGGAACAATATGTCTTTCAAAGAACTAGTTCATTTTAAGTTACAAATCCACTTTGCAGTTTTTCAAAATATTGCCTTTTATCATTTTAATGTAGGTATAATTTTAATGATGTCGAATCTCTGTAATTTGACCAATTCCACATTTTCTCTTTTTATTCAGATTAGTCTCACAACAGTTTTGTTAATGTTAGTTATCCAAATATCAGGATTTGATTCCATTAATCTTCTCTCTTGATTCTCTGTTTTAATAATTTTGCTTTATTCTCTTGATTGCATTAGAAATTTCTCCCTTTCACAGGTAAATTGCTCAACATACTAAAGGTAATAATGAGAAATCACACAGTAGTAACATTCATCTTGTTAGGATTTCCAGAGGATCCACAGCTGCAAATTCTTATTACTCACCTACATGCTGAGTATTACTGGAAATTTATTTTCACACTTACACTCATAAATTCTCACTTTAAAACACCTATGTATTTTTTTCTTCGAAATTTCTCCTTCTTAGAAATCTCACTCACAACGGTCTGTATTCCCAGATTCCTGTAAAGTCTATCAACTGAAGACAATGCAATTACTTATAATGCTTGTGCCAGTCAAATTTTTTTTTACTGGGCTTTTTGGGGTCACAGAATTTTTCCTTCTGGTTGCCGTGTCCTATGACTGCTATGTAGTCATCTGTAAATCCCTGCATTATTCCACCATCATGAAAAACAGTCTGTACCATCCTTGTTCTCTGCTGCCGGATTTTTGGGTTGATGATCATCATACCCCTCAGTATGGGCCTCCAGTTGCAATTCTGTGACTCCAATAGCATTGATCATTTTGGTTGTGATGCATCTGTTCTGTTTAAGATTTCATGTTCTAATACATGGTTCATAGAACAGATTGTCATAAGCTGAGCAGTATTGACGTTCATCATTACAGTGAGAGCTGTTGTTCTTTCATACATATAATCAAGACCATTCTAACATTCCCTTCTGCTTCACAAAGGAAAAAAGCTTTTTCCACTTGCTCTTCTCACATGATTGTTGTTTCCATCACCTATGGCAGTTGTATTTTCATCCACATCAAGCCTTTAGTCAAAGAAGAGATTGAACTCAAATAAAGGAATATCCCTGCTTACTACATCTGTTGCTCCTTTGTTGAACCCCTTCATTTATACTTCAAGGAACAAGCAAGTGAAACAAGCACACAGTGACACAATAAAAAAATTGCATTTACACAAGTAAGAGCACATTGAATTTGAACAGTCAAATGAAAATGATTTATTTGTTCCTCGATATTTTTTCCAACAGTTCTAACTTGTTTAATCAGGTTAACCTTTTCATGATCCTTTAAATCCTGATTTGTGAATCTACTTAGATCAAAGGATGTTTTTATATAGTAAAAATTATTTCTTTTTATAAGGATATGAGAATTTATTTTCAGAAAACAAATCCTTCCATTATCTATCAAAAAGATTTTCTAATATTATTCAAATAAATTATATAAATATAGTTATCTACAATTACTAGGAAATAGCTGGAACAATATTTTTGATAAATTCCTTTATTTTAAATGTGTAAATGTGCTAAATAATGTTTGAACTATCAGAAGAAATATGTCAACTTTGTTTTAAGGTATGTAATCAAATTTGAATAAATGTATTTACTTCAAAAAAGGAAGAAAAATATAGTCACTGCTGCTTGACAAAAGTACAAACAACTTACGCACACATGTACACACACAAATACTGAAACAGCAAGAGTACTTTTGCTTCCTACTCTGTCAGAGTAACTAGTTTGAGTCTATATTTGCTATCTTAATTAATCATAAAACTGAATCAGATATATGAGGAATGTACTCACAATAAGTAACTTAAAATTGTGTCCTCCTAAAAATGGGAAATTCAGTTAATTAGCTCAGTTAACATAATGAGACAGAGATAGAAACTAAACTCAACAAGATCATTACTCTAAGTTGAGTTGACAAAAGTCTGATCAGCTGATATTGCTAATATCCTTAAATGAGGGCAAACTAGAGCTAGAATCTGGGCATATATCCTTGCCTGAGAAATTGACTGAACACATGTGGGACAAGTTTGGTTAACTTTGCAGTGATAAAGATCTGTTCCATAGAGATATAAAGGGCAAGTGGTCTATGGAAGTAGAATTCTGGACCAAAGAGAAGAGATTTATATAAGAGAATGTTTTCATTCATCCATATGACACATCTGGTCTCAAGCCAAAAAGCCATCTTTTGTCCTAAATATTTGAATTAGACTTTAGAAATTTTTGTTAGAATATTAAAATAAAATACAATACTATATACGTCTTGGTTAGATAACTTCATAAGATGGTTTAGAGCTAGCATTTTGCTTCTCCTCTTTGATAAACTATTAATATTTCTGATTTAGTATGTATAACCCAGTATAGACCACGGAACATATTTGCTAAGCACACTTTGAATTTTCAACTTTCTCATATTCTCTTTTGTTTTCTAAATATTTGGTTATTTTTTTCAAATCAGTAGAAAAGAACCTATCACTAGTCCAAGTATATGAAAGAATGAACAGTTTCTGTTTATATATGATGAATTAGATGCATGATTTTATTATTCTACTTGATTACCAATTAAGGTGACAAAATACATTTTAAAATAATGTGGACCCTCCTTTATCAAAAAATAAAACAGAAAAGTCAGTCTATATCAAAATGAATGCTTGACAAACTATGCAATATGCCACAAAAATCAGCAAAATATCTCTCTATACATTGAGTAGGAAGCAATACTGCAGGCACAAAATTTTAAAAAACATGTTCATAAATAAAAGGATCAAGGAAAATGAATAAAAACAAAAATGACATCAAATATTAAACTACATCAAATTATTATTTAATCAGGGCAAATTGGGTTTTAACGTTAATAAATGGTGTTAGAGCAACTGACTATCTGGAGGTAATATCAGACATAGAAAATGCAAATAAATTAAAACCAAAGTCAAGAAGAAACTATAAAAATACATATAGTTGAAAATGATATCTAGTGAGAGTCCATATAGATTATCAAAATTTAGATATATCTCACTATTTGTTAATAAACATAGCAAAGTATTATAAATTATATTAAACAAAAATAAAATATATAAGGTTAGTAAACATAATTATTCATAATGTATAAAACGCATTTTAAAATGTCAATACTTCAATTTTATGTATTTTTAACAAAGCACATAAACAATTCACTTCATAAATTAACAGTGAATAACAACCAACTGAAATATTGTTTTAGCTTTTCATTTCATTCAATTAGCTTTAAAATTAAAGCAACATTATAAAATATTAAAATGTCTGATGATGCCATTTTTTCTTTAATGTGTGTTTTTGCTAGATGTTCCAATTCCCTAGGATATTGTCCTTACTGCTTTGTTCTATTTTCAACATTCATTATATGTCAAATTATCAAAAACTTTGGACTAAAATCACTAAAGACAAGATCATTTGTTTACTTTGGTTTATGCCAATATATATGCTATCAATTAAGTAGATAAAAAAAATACTTTAATATGACAAAACTTTTCCTAAGATAACATTAGTCTCCTTAAGACTGTAGAGTCAGATTAATTCTTTACGTACCACAGAAACTTGCTGGCTTTATCACTAGCCTTTCTTTTCACTTAACTTTACCAAAGAAAATGTTTTCACTTTTTGAGTTAAATGGGTTCTATAATGGAAAATGATATCTGACTAGTATGCTAAGGAAAAGACATACATTCATGTAATTATTACATATTTCCACTTAATTTTGAGTCCATGGAGAAATTTTGTAACAAAAAATAAGAGGAATGAATGGTTATTGTAATAGTAAGCATTTCGAAGTTCATGTCATTTCACTTGTTTTTTTCTGGAACATAGGTAGCATAATAGTAATGCTATTTTTTTATTTTCCAGTATGTAAGTGGAATATTTGCATAGTCAATGGACGTATTAAATAGCAATTTGGAGAAAGACCATTTCAAAAGTCAAGTCAAACTGCTAGATTTGGCAGAGATTTTGAAATAAAATACTTTTATTTTTATTAATGAAAATAATATAAGCTCTCTGTGATACTTTCTCCTAGCAGCATTTAAACTGTCTTTATGATAACTACTTTCATGAAAAAAAAAATACTGCTGGCATAATCAAATTCTTACACCAATGAAATATTTCTGTGTCAAGACAACACAGAATATGTCAATAATTCTAAATTTGCAATTTGGTTATTTTCTATTAGTATTTCTGAACAGAACCAGATATTTTAAAAGCATACATGTTACACATAGAATGAATATCATTTAAACAATACTAAAACTTTATTTGAGATTGATAAATAGTATAACAAGATAAACTCAAGCAATAGCATATTACTTACAGAAAATAAATCTAAACTGTAAGAGAGAATGACATTGTTAGTGTCATTGAAACATGCCCTTTTTGAGCAATAAAACAATCATAGTCTACTATTGACAAGGATTGTGTTCAGGAGAATTTCCTCAGACATAAAAGATATTAATCTCAGTCATATTTGTGCCTTTGTAATTTCTCCAGATTAAGGAAAATATTTTATGCTAATAATACAAAGAATAAAATTATATTTAACATAGTATTTCATAAAATACAATCTATTAAAATTCCTTTATTCTTAAGCAAATATTTTCTATCACCTTCAAGGTAACTTTAATCAGGTTAGAATAATATGATAATTTTAATTATCACCCTAGATACTTTATAATAAATAAGAAAACCTGATTTCAATCATTTCAATTCTGGGGTCACAAGTCCATAAATAATTGGTAGGTTCAAGTGCCTTTATGCCAAATGGAGGCAAATGGAATATTGCCAGTATGCTTGATTTAATCTAGAATTTGGGTGTTGGACCAGAAATCATTCTATATACTATGTAGAAAATACACAATGCAACAAAAAATATTATGGATAGAAATATTTGATGAAAAATATGGATTAATTCATGCAGAAATACTGAGATAGAATCGAGGAAACTCACAAATAGTTGAAAAACTATTTGTAGAGAGGTTTTTGATTACTATTTTTATTTTTCTTGCTCATGATCCATCTCTTCATATTTCAGTTTATTCCTGAAGCAATCTTACAATGTCGTTGCTTCTTTATTTGCCTATTTGCTTTAGTTTATCTGACTAACTACCAAATAGGTACTCATAAAGCCCTTCTGATTCTTTGTTTCTGTTAATGTCTGTTTTTCTTCTTTTTTGTTTCAGAGTTCTTTATTTACATTTTATCTCTTCTTTGTCACTCTAATAACATTTTCTGTTGTTTATCTTTTCAAAGCAGCTTTTGTTTTCATTGAATCTGTGAATTACCTTTTGATTTCTATTTTGTTTATTCTGCTCTAATATTTATTTTTCCATCTAATAATTTTTGTTTCCATATTTTATTCCTTCTCTAGTTCTTTCAGGTGTGAACTCACATTCTTTATTTGCAATTATTCTTGATTGCTGGAATAGGTTTGCATTGTAATAAACTTCCATCTTAGTGTTAATTTTGTTCTATTTCTTAGGTTCTGATAGTCACATTTTTGCTTTGATCAGTCTCCTGGTGTGTATGTGTTTGTGTGTGTGTGTGACATAGAGAGAGAGAAATACCATTGATTTCCTCAGTGATATGAGTTGTAAAGCAGAATGCTGTTAATTCTCACCCAATATGTGACTTCCCAAGTTTTCTATTTTTCGGTGATGTCTAGTTTCATGCTATTATGAAATGAAAATATATATGATATTATTTTGATCTTTGTGTAAATTTATTGCGACTTATCTCAGGTCCCAACATGAGGTCTGTTCATAAAAATGTACCATGACCAGCTGAAAAAATTGTGCGTTGTTATTTTTGAATGGAATGTTCTGCAAATATCTATTAAGTCCATCTCATGTAATTTCTCAAAAAGCCATACTTTCTTGTTGATTTTTTATCTGGATTATCTGTTCCTGTCAGAAGGCATTAAAATCTCCTTCTATTACTATGGTGTTGTCTTCCTTTAGATCTATTAATATTTTGTTGAACATATTTGGGTGCTCATATGTCTGCCTGTTGTATTAATCCTTTTATCATTATATAAGATTCATCTTTTTCTCTCGTGACAGTTTTTCATTGGAAGTCTATGTTATCTGCTATAACTATACCTGTTCCTGTCTTTTAAAAACTCTCTTGGCTTAAATAACATTTTCCATCCCTTGCTTTTAAGATTATCACCATAGCTTAACTGGGTCTTTTGTAAGCAATATCTTTTTTTTTTAAATTTGTTTTAATCTATCTAGACTCTTCTTGTTTTTGAAAGTGATTTCAGTCCATTTCCGTTTGGATGATTTTATATGAGGATTTGCTACCCTCACTACTCTATTATTTTCTGGTGTTCTCTATTTCATGTTTATTTTGTGACTTTTTTATTTATATAGAAAAGTTTCTTTCAATCTTTTTTTGTAAGGGAGATTCATGGGACTGAGCTGCTGCTTTTCTGAGAGACTTCATTTCTCCATCATATCTAATAGTCTTGAAGAAATAATATTTTTGACCACCAGTTTTATTATCTTTGAATGCTTTGACTATATCATTATGTTTCTTCCAGGGCTGTAGAGTTTCTTCTGAGAAACTTAGCTTTTATACTTTCAGAAGTTATGCTATGGTTTTATATAATTTTATTATTTTTATTTTATATATTTTTATTCTATTTTCAGTCCTTGAAGTTTGTCATAGATATTTAAGCGAGTGAATAAGAGTTTCTGTGTCAGCAAGGAACAAGAAATATTCTTTGGGATTCATGATGCTGTGGTGGACTGTTGAAGGGGAGTCTGATTTGCATGGGTTAAAGGCTTACAGTGGTTAACGCTCTTCTCAGGTCTGAGATGTGAGACTAGGAAAACTATCAGCTGTTGGTGTTTTTCTTCATTCCTACTGGACCCCCTTAAACTTCAAAGTGTAGAAGAGAGGAAGCTGCACCCCAGTTTCTAGCCGCTGAGGACCAACAGTGGCCACCCAGTCACCAGGCGCCTGACAGTGTAGACTGGCTGAAAGCTACTGATTAGTTAATAGGACCCCTTTCTGAGAATGGAAACCTATGTGCATTTTACAATTATGTGTGTTATCCATGTGAGGAATTCGCAAATGAATAACTGAATTCTCTTTGTAATTCCTGTTTTAATTCACACCTTCCCCTCTCCCTCACCAATAAAAGTGTATCCTAAAAGTGTTTCTGAGCTCAGATTCTATATCTGGCCCGTGCATAATAAAGCTATCTTCACTACTTCTAAAAGAGCACCATTTGGATTTTGTTGATTAAGAGAGAGTTATAACATCAGAAGTACAGATTTTGCTTGATCTCAAGTCTTTTACACGCTTAATTATATTTTCTTTGCTGTAGATTATATTATGTTCACTCATTGCACTCTGAATTTCAGTGAACATCCTCAAACTATTGATTTGAAATTTTCATTAATCAGTTTACTTAATCCTGTTGATTTGGGATTTTTATCTGGGGTTTTATTTTGATCCATCATTTGGGGTAAATTTTCCTGTCTCTCACTTTGTTTTGTATCCCTTGTTTATTTCTAGGGTTAACATGTAACTGAATTTAACAGGCATTTTCATTAATTTGCAATGTTGAACCCTTCTCATGCCAGCCTGAGTCACCCCACTAGTCCTCTGCCTGAACTTTTCTTTCCCATGCCTTGCCGACCTGGCACAATCACCATCTCCACATACCCTCACCCCTTCCCATGCCCCCCACTGCCATCTTCTGATACTCCAATTGGTTCCAGTTTTAACTGAAAATTTCGACAAGTCCATTTGTCTTTATGGATTTGGCTGAATGACTTTCTTTTCCTGCCTTGATGTAATTGTTTTATTAGGATTTCAGTTGCATAGTATAGGCCTGGAGGCAGGAACTCTAGCTTTTGGAACAGGGGATTTTAGGCTGCAGGGAAGCATGTGGGTCCCACAGCAACCGAAGGCAATGATGGGGCAGCTGGTGTCTCCCTTGATGTTCTCCCTGTGAAAGCCGATACAGCCAAGTGAATAGCTCCAGCAACCATGTTTGGCAAGAAAGTACTCAATTTCTTGTGCCTGGGTTTCAGACTCTGGCCATTGGCTACTAATATAGGTGACTTATGTCTTGGTAACCAGGAAACCAAAACCACAAGACAAACACTCTCAGGGTCACAAAGCACCACTGACAGAAGAGGGCCAGGGCTTTTGACTTCCTACACTGTTCCAATATGGTACCTGCCAGTGTCAGCAGGGCACAGACAAAAGAAAGCCTGGGAATGACAGGGGAAAAAAGGTGTAAATAAAATCGCGATACATGGCTAGAGTGATAAATGCCAAAAGCTTCTCTCTTAAGTTCTTGAGCTTAAAAACTGACAAGGAGTTGACATCAAATGAACTTACATAGCATCAGATGGAACACTAGATGTAATGAAAAATAGGTGAAAAATAAGCCAGACATGACAAAACAACTTGTTTCTTTCTTGCTTTGAAATTAAATTTTAGTCAAACAGCTAAACAAATAATAAATAAGTAAAAACTCCAATAAGTGTCTTATACAGAGATGGAAATTCTTACATGTCCTACCTCCTCTTTTTCCCTTTCAAGAAGAAGTTCTAATCTCTCTTGAGAGTGTCTTTTTCTTTTTTTTTTCCCAATAAAGACACTTCTTTTTAATACTTTGAATCATTCTGAAATTTCTTTCAGAGACTGAATACGAGAATTATACCTTAGGATCAGGAAGAATAAGGAAGGTGAGAAAAGGGAATGGACCGGGTCTGGGAAAGCAGCTAGCCCCTTCTGAGACTGCGCTTCCGTGACACTGGACAAAAACAAGACCAGTGTGGGAGACACATTAATCATGAAGTCCACACTTGGCATCCTTCCCCATTCTTCTGCTAGTTTCCAATGCTTCTGAAACAGGGAACCATGCCCTATTCCCACTCCATATCTGGAGGACATCCAATAGTGCCTCTATTCATTAGAAACTTTTCCTTCGTTCTTTTTCCTCCAACTAATGATTTTGGTTCAACAAAAGAAACTCTTCAGTTATGCCTGTGAAACACTTATCTGTTTATTCCCTCTGCTCTGTTCTGCGTTCTCTACTCCCAGAATCCTCTTGTACCCCAAAGTAAATCCTCTCTGTTTTCCATCTTAGAACACATACTTTGCCCTCTAAGGCAGTTCCCAGTTGCTGAATACCTGATGTAGGAGTAGGCCATTCAGTCACTGGTGTCCCTTCTGACTTTGCGATGCAGAGCAGTATTCCTGGCATAACCATGTATGATAACCTTCCAATATTTCTACCACTTTTCCTTTTGGAGATTCACCCTGATGGAGTGTGAGTGAGCTGAGAAGCAGGGTTCTTCTGGAAAGAATGCACAGAGAGCTTTTTTGTCCAGGGTCACATAGAAAGTTTAACAGTAGTAGCAGCAAATTTAAACTCCCTGAAGACTAGGAAAGTTATATTCAGAAGAGAATGCACATGTGTGTACATGCTGCCATGTGTTTTCCTCTCTCTGTGTTGCCTGCTTTGCTTCTCAGAGGCAAGATGTGTTCTTGTATATATTCCAGGACAGGGAGCAGGGGCAGATGGAACTCCTCCCTTCATGGGTATAGCCAGCGAGCTGGGATCTTGGTGATTGCTGGTAAGATTGCCTGGAGTAAAGCAGCACGAGTAATCAGAGGCTGTGTCTTTTAGACCTGCATTGTTAAGGAAGGTCTTTTCTGTCAGCCCATCCTCACTATACCTGGGTGAGGTCTGCCAGCAGTCCTTATCTCCTGTTTATGTATCTAGCAAACATGCTTTATATAAAAATTTAAACTAAACACATCCCCCACATCATTCCCCTGTACTAAATAGGGTCAAAAATCTATTTGATGATGAAGAACAAAGATTATCTCTACTATTAACTACTTCAAGGATGCCTAGGGTCCAAACTATTCTATTTCTAATGCATCTATCAGAGGAGAAATTGTGGGGACCAGCAGGCAGGATAATGGAATGCAGTGCATGCAGATTTCAGTGGGTGTGGCCTTTATTCCAAAGGTTCATATGCTTAATTTAGTAGTTGCGAATTTAATTAGCTTTACATGAGAAGAAATACATTTTACCAATAGGTTAAATGGCAGAGTTTAAACATAAGGAGTAAGGTGATACAAGAAAGATATGAGTAGGGATCCCAAGGACATTATCATAACTTTCAGAGAAAATGCAGGGTGCAAAGAGTTTCCAGATTAGAAATGGCTAGAACTAGTGTTTACAAGTTTAGTTTTAAGAGTCTTAAAGATGGAATGAATTGATAGTTTTATGGTATATTTAGTCCTTAAGGAAGGAGACAACAGTTATAATGGTAAAGATAAGAGACAAACACATAAGAGAGTTTCTTTCAATAATACACAAGAAATTTTATAAATTTTCATAGTAATGGATGAGACCTATGCCAAACAGAGTTAGAATAATGCTTTTTCTAGTGTGAGCGAGCTTTCTGAGGTAGAGGATCAGTAAAATAATAATTTTTAAAAAATTACTACCATTGAAGAGGAGTAAGTTTTTCAGTTGGCCCACAGTTAACCTATTTCTTCACCTGAAACACAGGTTTCCTTCCATATAAGAACATATAGTTCACAATGTCTTCATTTACTATACTTATCAAGAACTTAAAAAATGATCACGGTTAAAGATGTACATCACAAGGAGACTGTGGTGGCTATATAAGACCACTGCCATTAAGGACAGTTTTTCATATATATCTGTTATGTCTCGGGCCACAGTTTTCAGGTCTTGAAAAATTTGAGACCAATTAAAGACAAATTTAACTTCAGTTACAATCCACTGGAACTGGAAAGCAGGGTAGATTGTCTCTGTCTTGGATTTACTAGTATCCAAAAAGTTATCAACCTCTAAAATATGAAAATTAATTAGAAATAAGATACTTAAGGTTAAAGAACTATGACACAGTTAATATTGTACCTTTTAAATCATGTTCATTTCCACTTTGCAATTAAACCTCAGTTAAGAGTAAGATGAAGTCAAAGTAGAATAATGGACATTAAGTTCATAACAAACTTTGGCCTCTTAGACTCTATATAGGGTAAGAAAGTCTAAAGCACTAGCCTCAAACAAAAAGGACAAACATGCTTTATGTATTCCTGAAATATATTTGGGTGTGCCTAAGGAAGATAGACTAATGGTAAACTCTTAAAACATACAAGTACCTATTTGACATTAGAAACCTTTTGCTTTTAGACAACTCAAACAGTGGACTGACATATTACAAAGTGAAACAGAACTGTGGAAGAAACCAATTTGATTTATTTTGTGGAATAAAAGACAATTCAAATGATGAATTAAAGAGACTTCAAATTGTTATTTATACTCAAGACAATTCAAAAGCAAGATAAGTCTTTCGAAGTAATTTCTCTTAACAAAGTTGAGGCTGTAATAAGGATTACAGTTGTCAGTAAATTTTTCATTTAAATGCTTAGGCTGCTGTTTACATTAAAACTGGGCAATGAATGTGCCAGTGGGCAATGAGAACAATGTGTTTCAGGCCATGGACCACTTTTACATGAATTTAACATCTGATCTTTGTTCCTTGCTATATATGATAGGCTGTGAAATGTCATCCTTTCTCATTTCAGAGATAAGAACACTCTTCTCTTATATTCTTCCTTTTGCACTAGGCATGGCCCAGGCAGGTTTTTGGTTTGAAAGCACTTTTGCTCAAGTGGCTGGTTTTTCCACAATGATAGAGGGTGACTTTTCATTATGGTCCATTTGTTGATGCCACAGTTGTCTTATGCCTTGGTAAGCTGGCTTGAAATGCTAGAAAAAGTAGCAATTAAAAAATTTGAGTCAGTTTGTTCCTGTCCCTAGAACCTCAATTCTTTTCCTATACCTTCTGTCACATATTTATTATTAAAGATCTTTCAATGCATTGAAAATTGAAATACCAATAAAATTTGATAAGAAAGGCAAAGGCATTCTTATAAGGAGAAACTATAAAAAGAGAAAAACTGGATTAATATTATATTTTAAATTTGACAGAATGAGAAGACGAAGCCATCTAGAGCAGCTGCAGTAAGGTGGTATGTACTCGCAGGTCTGCAGGGACCTGTAGGGAAGTAGGGCCAGTAACTTTTGAGGGGAGAGGTGTGATTCCACTTCTCTTAGTAGCCTGAAATGGTATGTCTTAAAAGGAAGCTGTAGCTTAAAAGAAAAAAAGAACTGCCTTGATTTGATAAAGCATGAAAACCTATGTTTATTTGTACATGAAAACATCAGCAAATAATAGCTTTTGTAAATAGTAAGACTTTAAAAATAATCACAGCTAACTATTTGATTATAATCAATTGAAAAATTTAGCTTAACTTTTCAGTATACAATATTTTTAAACAATTAATATAACAGTAAGTAAACACATTAGACCTTTTAGGATTTTATATAACTTTCACATGAACATATGCTAAAATGTTTGAACATTGCTTTGTATTTTGACAATGCTTCCGAAAATATTTCACCATACCTAATCAGCCTGTTATTCAAAATCTCTTTTTTCAAAGAGAAAACAAATCAATATGCAATATCTTAAGAGATCTCTAATATACCCAATTTTTTAATCAGATTTTTATACAGAAATTTATTTTTAAGCAGTCTTAAAGTACAATAATTAAAGCTACTTATTTTTCTAGCACCATATACTTTTGATAGAACCCAGCTCTTATTTTAGTTTTACTGGAGACTGATAGGGATAACCTGGTTTGAGGCCCAAAACTTTACAGTTAGACTTTCTAGACAACTAACAGTTTGTTTTTAAAATTTACCAGTTTAAGGATATATTCATCAGTTGGAACAACTTAGTTTTATTTGACATATACAGTTTTGTTTCCAAATTATTTAATTTTGTTTAGGCTGACTAATACTGAAATAACCTATTTCCCTTTAAATTTATCTCTTCTCACGCAATTTAGTTTATTTGAATGCAGAAACAAATCTTAACAATTATACACATTTCCAACACATAGAGACAAACATGAAGACCCAGCTTTTACTTTTCATTCAAAACCATAACCACATGCCGGGCAAAATAAGAATCACCTGCTGGGAAAGAAACAGCAATTGAAATAGTTTATAGCGAAATAATCACTTAAAGGAATATTAAACCAGGTACCAAAGTCAGGCTATTCTGCTTGATTCTTAAGATCAGTTGTTGTTTTATGTAATTTTCCCCAACCTATTATTTTATGCATGCCAATAAGACAAATATACATTGAGAGTTCAAAACTTTTTTCTTCAATTTACAAGTCAAATTTTGCATATATTTAACCAAACTAGTAAGCAGTTTAAAGATGAATCCAAAAGACATTTGCTACCAGTTATTAACCAATAACAGAAAAATCAAAGGAATTCTACTTGATTATAAAATTACTCAAATTGATACCCTTCAACCAAATGAGTTACATGCATTCAAGAAGTTAGTTTTCTACTTCTTCTAGGTGCTTTGCAGGCGGACAAGTGAGCAAGTAAACAGGAGCAAGATTAGTAAAAATGCATTTTAGAAAGGAATCCTTAGAAACGAATTGTGTGTTCTTATGTCTCCAACCCGTAATGGAAAGTGATTGGGAACTGTTACCAGGTTTACAGTATAGTTATAGGCTTTTATGGCATTCCAGAAAGAATCGTGGTAATTAAAAGATTGTTCCAGGGCTTTTGAGCTCAAGAACCAGAGAGCTGCTGTGGCAGAATTTCTGCTTCCCCTGTCCTTTCTATACTGTGAAAGGCGTCTGCCAGAGAACCAGTGAAATCCATGGCCACAAGGTGCCTGCAGTAACCTGCAGTACTAAGACATTCTTCCATTGAATGTCTCCAGAATGGAGACTTTCTCTTGGCTTTTGAGTTCAAGAATCAGAGGATTCTGACACTTGTGAAATTCATTTTCCCTCTGCCTGTGCAGAAGGATGCCAGCCAGTAGGACTCAGTGACCCACTACTGCAGTAGGGATGCCGGGGTGTAGACTTTGGCCTTTTACACTGAGTAGGTTGTACCTCTTTTTGATATGTGCCATGGTGGTCTATACGTGTCACAAAAGAAGAGAGTAATCTGAGGTTTAGTTTTCCCCGATATTTTAGGACCTCAGTTTGGGCCACTGTTGTGAACAGGTAATACTTTTTTTGTTTTCACTACTATATTTCGTTCAGACATTTGCAGAAAGAATGAGATGAAGAATTTCTAATGCGGTAACGGTATTTACCAATTTGCTTTACCAGCATTATTAGGAGCCACAGTTCTCAAATGTCTGCAGTCATCATGGGAATAAGCAATTCCTAAAATGTTCGGAGTATTTTTTTCTTGTAAAAGGAAACCTTAAGAATATGCAGTCCCAGAGAAAAGGCAATTTGGATTGGCCTTTCCCATGCTTGCCTCCCATTCTGACCACTCTGCTAGACTGGGGATACAATTAAATGCCACAAGAGACATTGAAATACTAGTAGCAGTGATATTTAACAAAACTGATAAGATATAAAGGTGTAATTATAAGGAGAAGGTTAAAAAAAGAAACGAGCTTAAAAATTAAAACCATGTTAATATCATTTCATAGATTTGAAAGGAAGAAGTGAGAGCAGCAGCATGGCTTTAAGAAGAGGACTTTGGCTCTGCCTCTCAGAGAGCCAGTAGAAGTCATTTGAAGTAAGCATGATTTATTAGGAAGACTACAGAATCAAAAGCTGGAGCAGGCCGGCCAGATCCCAGGGTGCTTCAGGAGACGCCTTCATAACTTGCTGGGGCACAGAGGAGCTGTGACTCCACAGTCAGGATGAACTATTCCAGTGTGGGGCTAAAACCCGGCAGCCATGGGGCTGGAACCTGTGAAAGGATGTAGGGGAGGTTTTCCCTGCAGCTGCATCAACAAGGAGTTTTGAGATCCCAAGTATGCCATGGATTGTAAGCTGCTGAGGGCAGTACTGGTTCATGTTCTCAGTCTGCAGTGACAGTGGTGCCTGGGAGCACACCTTGGGCACAAGAAATTACACTCCAGCCATTTCTAATTGTCCTTGCGAATGGGGCAAGGCAGGCAGAAAAAAATCATCCCCTGAGGGAGATAATTTTGGAAAGGAAGGGAAGTGCACACATGAAAAACTACATGGAAATAGAAGAGACAAGAGAGGAGAGGAAGAATGGAAGGAGAGATTTTGGAAAGCTGAACTCTTGTATCCCGGGATTTGCTTGATAATGTTCTGTCCAAAGGACTTTTCTGGGTGCCTAAACGAGTGCCATTTCTTGAAAAAGTATTTGCCCAGTCGTGTCTCTGGTGATAGGAAGAAAAATTGAAACCACTGTAGGCAGACTTTGTTCAGCAGAACTGGCAAAGAGTGGTTGTACCTCATAGAGAGGAAGAGGAAAAGGAAGAGAAAGAAAATGAACTTTCCAGTATTGCTGGCCACAGGCATCTTGTCCCACATTTTGGCACCAAATTTATGATGGGGGTGAGTGAACTGAGACACCCATGAGATGCAGGGTCCATCTGGAAAGAATTCACAGAGAGCTCTTTCAACCAGAGTCAGACAGTAAGTTTATTAAGAGTGGTATCAGTAAGTTTAACTGTGAACTGAGAGAGTTACATTAAAAAGGGTATGTCCACACGTGTGCTCTGCCATGTACTTTCTGGCTACTTCCTGCTGAATGGGGACGTCACAGGGCTCAGCAGCTCGAGTCTTCTTCACCCAGAGGGTTGTAATGACAGTTCAGTGACCTGGTCTGGAGTCACATCTGAAGCTTCAAGGCCTCTAGGTGTGAGGGGATAAAGCGAGTGAGTAGGTTCAGGATCCAGGGACCAAACAAGAGTGAGCAACAATGCAAGGTGGAGCCCTGATAGGGGAAGGAGCCATGATAATCGGTGCTTCTGAACCAGGAGCTCCTGAGTTCAGATGAATCTGTGAGATTCTGGTTCTGACCCTTGTTAACACATTCACAATCTTCTAATGGACCACGTTCGTAGGGCTGGTATTCAGCCTGCCAGTCAAAGTACCAGGGATAAAGGGGGGAGCAATAAACAATAATGAGGGAAGCATGTTTAGGGTGTCAGAGAAATATTTCAGCAGTGATGCAGTATTATGGCAGAAAGAGATCTGCCGCACCAGCGATCTGCATTGGGTGAGAAACAACAGGCCCACATTAAGGGGCCCACAGTGCTGGTGATCAAGAGTGAAGGGGAGGAACAGGACCCAGGCCAAAATGAGGATAAACAGGGTCAGGTTCAGTATCTGCTAGCAAGTTGGGTGAGTCATTGGTCTCCACAAGTCTCTTCTAGAATGTGTGTCAGTCTAAGATGAGCAGGAAACAGCTGTCAGGTGATCCAGCTTGGATGATGTTCAGAAGGGTCCACCTTCTATTCAAGTGGCCTGTCACTCAGCTGGTGGGCTGCTTTCACCCTAGAGTGGTGGATCCAGGTGTTCAGACCTGCAACCTGAAGAGCTGGTGCAGTGGTTAACTTGACTGGATAGGGCTCCTTCCAAGTCAGCTGCAGGAGTTCCTTTTCTAGTCCTTTACCCACACTTGGTCCCTGGTTTGTTAGGGGTGTACAGTTATTCCTACGGAGATGGATAGTATGTCTGTTACCCATCTATGTACTTCAAAGATTGTTTTTCCTAGTCTCTGCAGTTGTTTCTGGATTTCTAAGTTTCCTAGTTCCTTTAGGTCCCCCTTAGGTCTACTTAAGGGGACTGTGTCTACCATATAGAATCTCAAAAGGGGAAAATCTTATTCTGGTCCTAGTTGCACAGTGTACTTGTAGGAGGGCTAAAGGCAGTATATCTGTCCGGGGTAGACTAGTTTCCTGAAACAACTTAGCCTGTTTGAACGTCCAGTTCATGCATTCTACCTTTCCTGAATTCTAGGACCTGTAGGCCATGTGTAAATCCCATTGGATGCCTATGGCTGTTGTTACTTGTTGCACAACTTCTGCTACAAAGGCTGGGCCATTGTCTGATCTTATAGTCAATGGCATCCCATATCATGGGGTAATGTTTTTTAGTAGTGCATTGGTTACCTCTCTGGCCTTTCTTATATGGGTGGGGTATGCTTTGACCCAGCCTAAGAAGGTGCAGACAAAGACTAAGAGATATTTTTTCCTCCGCTTGGTCCTATCTTAGTAAAGTCTACCTCTAAATCTTCACAGGGAGTCTGGCCACAACATTGAATTCCTGCTGACCCAACAGGACCCTGCCTGGCATTGTTCTGTACACAAAGGAGGCAGCACTGTGTCACCGAGGCACAGAGGGATGGTAGTCGAGTCATCAGGTAGTACCAGCTCAGCAAGGTCTCTAGAGCAGGTTTTCCTAGGTGGATGAGTTTATGCTGCTGAAGGACGACCCGGAGCGTTAGTTGTCCTGGCTCATAGACTCGGTGGTCTGGGAAAGTCCAACATCCTTCCTTTGTCACCTTCTCCCTTCCTGGTGTGCCCATTCCTTTTCCTGGGCCAGGTGTGTGGGGGATGTAGGTAGTTCTGGGACTAGCATGGTCCTTGATGGTACCGTCTGTTCTTTGGCTGTTTGTCTAGTGTCTGCTCGGCGGTTTCCTTTCCTTTCTGGTCCCCTTACAGGGTATGACTGCTATTTCCTTGGGTTTCCAAACTACCTTTAGTTGTTTTAGGATTTCTTGATTTTTAATTCCTTTTCCTCCTGCTGTTGAAATCCTGTTTCGGCAGTGCGTTCAGCAGTCCTGTGGAATTGTATCTTGCTTCAACAGTGTTTGGACAGAACAGGTCCAGGGATTCTCCTTCTACCAGCCTCCCATCCTCCTCCATTGTTCTTTCTAGTTGCATCCTCTGGAACCAGTCTCTGCAATCCTTGTCCGGGACCAGCCAACACCATTCTTTGATCCTAGCTCCTAACTGCCAATCCACCATGAGCTCCCAGATTTGTCAGAATTATTCCACTGAGGTGGAGGTTGCCGTCGACCATCTGGTCAATCTGAGCCTGTGGGCCTCCTACACCTACCTCTCTATGGGCTTCTATTTTGACTGTGATGATGTGGTACTGGAGGGCTTAGGCCATTTCTTCCACGAGTTGGTGGGTGAGAAGCGAGAGGGTGCCAAGCGGTTCTTGAAGATGCAAGAACAGCATAGCAGCCTTGCTCTCTTCCAGGACATGCAGAAACCATCCCAAGATGAGTAGGGTAAAACCCTGGATATCATGGACGCTGCCATGATGATGGAGAAGACCCTAAACCAGGACCTTTTGGATCTGCATACTCTGGGCTTTTATCTCTATAGTCTCATGGTCTGATTCAACTGCATACCTGGCATGTCTCTTACCTTCATCTATGAATCTATTATCATCTGTATAAAGAACGAGGTCAGGGTTTTGCAGGGGCTTGTCTGTCTAGTCTGGTCGGCTAGAATGACTTCATCAAGAATCTCTAGGCAGTCATGCTCTGGGGCCCCCATGGCAACAGGCAAAAAGGTGGCAGGTTTAACGTTTTAATGCTTGCAGTCACACCTGTGGATTTTCACACAGAAGCCCTTGGTACTGGGTCATCCAGGCATGAGTTAGCCAGTGCTGTCTCTTGACATCCATGCGTGTGATGACATAATGGGGCACCTTAACATTTCGGTTTTGTTCCAGTGTAAGCTTGTCTTCCTCTTTAGCAACATAGTGGCTGCAAGAGCTCTAAGGCAAGGTGGACGCAACCAGGTCAGTCTGCTTTGACAGGTAAGCTACAGGTCTCTGCCAAGGCCCAAATTCTTGAGTAGAACCCCCAGAGCTACCCCATTATTCTCATGTACAAACAGGTTAAAGTCCTTGCCACATCTCGGAGTCCCAAGGCTGGTGCCTCAGTGAATTTTGTCTTTATAGTTATGAACACTTTTTTTGTTCAGGTCCCCAAGCAAGAGGTGCTTTCTCCTTCCCTTTGATGGCCTCATATAGGGCCTTTGTCAGACCCCCAAACCCTGAGATCTATATGCGACAGTATCCTGTTCCTCCTGGGAACTCTCAGATCTGGCACCAAGTGGTGGGAACTGGGATGGCACATACTGCCTGCTTTCTCTCAGTCCCCAACCCCCATTTCCCTTGGGTGATTCAGAAGCCTAGACACTTGACTTTTTTCAAGCATATTTGAGCCTTTTTCTTAGACACTAGGTAGCCGACTTCAGTCAGGAGTTACAATAGGGCCCTTGTTCCTTCCCAGCACTGAGCTCGAGTGGGGCTAACTAATAAGAGGTCATCTACATATTGGAGTAGGACGTACTCTAAGTCCTGACCTAGAAACTTGGACAGGTCAGATGCTATCACCCCACTGAACAGGGTTGGTGATTTCTTGAACCTTTGAAGCAGCCTGGTTCAAGTGAATTGTCCCTTCGTCCCTATGTTCGGGTTCTCCCACTCACAGGCTAATGGGGGCTGGCTACTGGGTGCCAACTGAAGACAAAAAAGGGCACCCTTTCAGTCCAAACAAGTGAACCATTCCACCTCTGATGGTATGAGTCCTAGTAGGGTACATGGGTTTGGCAGCGCTGAATATAGGGTGACTGCTGCTTCATTGATGGCTCCTAAGTCCTGGACTGGACAGTAGTCATTGGTCCCTGGTTTCTTTATGGGCAGCAGTGGTATCCCATGGCGACTGACACCACTTTAACAAGCCCCATTTGAATAGTCACTTCAGGTGAACCTGGATTCCTAGGCATGACTCTCTTGGAGCCATATATTGATAGATCTTAACAGGTTGTGCTGCAGGCTTTCAGTCAATCAGCCCTGGGACAAGGTGATTTGGAGATTCCCTTCCACCTGGGCTGACAGGAATTCAGCTTCTAGATCCAGGGCAACTGACAACTCTTCCATCAGTAAGGTGTATATCCACCATTCTTCCTCTCATGATACTGCTCAGGACAGGATCACTGGAGTGCCCTCTTTACCTAAGCACAGTTGTGCTGAGCTGTCTGGGGTGAAGCCTCTTTCTGCTTTCATTTTAGCCAGAAGATCTCTGCCCATCAGAGGTGCTGGGCAGCCTGGCATATAGAACTCATGGACTGCTTGGTGCCCTCCCAACCAGCACCTGTGGGGCCACAGAACAGTCTGTGGGTCTTGGCCCCAGTAGCCCATATGATAGTGGCCTCACTCTCTGAGAGGGGGGCTGCCTTGTGAGTAACACCTGAGTGTTCAGCCCCCGTATCAACTATAAAGTTCACAGTCTAGCTCCAAGTTTAATTTTGACCATGGGCTCACGGGGGCCTACCTGGAAAGAGCCGGGTGTGTCCTAATCAGAGTCTGTCCCTGCCAGCGCCATCAGATCTGCTTCAGGCGGCTCGGGCTGGCAGCGGCCAGGCAGTTTGGAAGAACCTGATTTCCCTCTCTGGTGGTTTGGACATTCATTTTTCCAGTGCCCCAGTTTCTTGCAGTATGCACACCGGTCCTGACCTAATGGAGCCTTCCTCCCTTGTCCCCTGGCCCCTTTCTTGTAATATCCCTTTTCCATGGCAGGAGGGGGCTGTCCTAAGGCAGCTTCTAGGTTTATTTTCTTCCTTTATTTTCTTCAGCTGCTCATCGGCCTCTTCCTCAGTGTGCGATCCTGATTTAATAAAGAACTTATTTGCTGTTTCCAGAGGCTCAGTGGCATTCTTGCCTGCAAAATGAAGTTTATTTCTTAAATTGGGCTGAGCCTGGCAGATAAAGGCAGCATTAACCATTTTTTGATTCTCTGGGGCATCGGGATCCAAGTGGGGTATAGACCCCAAATGCCTTACAAAGTCTGTCATAAAAGTCCTCTGCACTTTCCTACGGTTTTTGGAGGATCTCTGAGGTCCTGTGTTAGTGGAGTTCTTAGGTCCTGCCCAGACTCACTGGAAGAAGGCTTGGTGATATCTCCCCAACTCATTTCTCCCTTCCTCAGTGTTAAGGTCCTCGGGGGAGTTTCATCTGGGAGGGCTTCCTTTACCTAATTTTCTTAGTTTTTCGTATCTGCTGGGGTCTAACTCTGAAGCCACTTCCTAGCCTCTGTCATAATTCTCATTCCCTGCTCAATATTGAAGAGAATGAGAAGAAGTTGGCAGCATTCAACCCAAGTTGGCCTCTGGGTCTGAAAGATAGACTCCAGGAGATCAATCATGGCCCAAGGCTTTTCAGAATAAGCTGGGGTATGAGGCTTCCAATTTAGGAGATCAGTCATAGTGAAAGGCTGATAATAAAAGACTGATTCCCGCTCTCATAGGGTCCCTTCTGTGGCCAGCTATTGAGGACACCTGCTCTCACAGAGGGCCATCTACATGACCACTGGTGACTTGGGCCCTGGATTGACTGATCTCAGGAGTCTGCTGACCAGCCCCACAGAGTCTTGCTGGGGCTCTTGGCTTTTGGATGGTGAGACTGAGGATGGTGGCAAGTCTGGACCTGGTGGAGAATTGAGAACAGCCTGAGGAGCATATGGATTTGGCAAGTTCTGTAGAGGAACCTCCTCTGGATCTCCCTGGAAGATTGGTGGCCTCTGTTTCTTCTGAGGCATCTGTTTCCTTTCCTGGCTAACTAAAACCTTACACTGTCCTGACCACTAACATAAAGCCTGACCCACAGAGGCTTAACTTGGTCAATTTCTAACCACTGGTCTATATGCAGAAACTGATCAGGGTGGCCTGGGTCTCCTGTCACAACTTTGTAAACAGCCCTCACTGTGGGGAGATCTAAGGTCCTCTCTGATGACCATCATAACCCAAAGGATGACTACTCCATTTCACATAATTGGTGTAATTTTAAAGGGGCATAATCACTTGTAAATCCCTTCTTAAAGTTTTTTTTTTTTTACACACATTCTAAAACAGTGCGTTTAGAAAGACTACTTCCCATGATTTTGACAATAGGTCCCTCACAATGAATGTAGATGCAAGACAAACCCAGGGAAACTTCACTTTGTCCTTCTGGCCACTCCTTTCATGGAGATTAAGTGCCTCTTAGCTTCAAGGGTGCATCAGTATAAACCCTTGACCTGGATGGACACTTTAGGGAGGAACTGAATTTCTTCAGTCCCCAAGTGTCGACAGCACCTTAAGCCGTATGAGGTCACCACGGAACCACAGATTGGGACTCAAAAAACTCCATAGATTTTGTTGTGAAGCAGAACATTCATTCTCACATTCACACACCAGTCAGTCCGAGTTTGACTTCACCCAGGAAAGTCCATATTCTCAAATGCAACAGAGTCTCCAAAAGGGTGATCAAACCCTTCTTCCACTGAGAATGGAGGACTTGAACTCAGACTGGGTCCCTATTGACACCAATAAACATATGGTTCCAAAAGAATTTTCTCTCCTTTATTGAGTCTGCTGGGGCACAACAGGAATCCAGTCCCACCAGGCCTGATATGAACTGGGGCCCAGAAAATTACCTGGTGGTGCCATCCTTCCATCTCAAGTCTGGGCAGTAGGAATCACCACTGGCCCCCCACCAGCAGTGGCAACAAAGGGCCAACACAGCTCATTAGATGATCTTCCATTCTAATGCACCAAGTGTTATGGCAAAGCCTCCAGACAATGAGAAGACTGTCAACCAGACACTCAAAAGGTAGAAAAAAAATGCTTTATTGCAAGCACCAATGCTGGCTCAGAGGTATTATTACCCAAAGCTGAACAACAGGGGTCTAGGGGAGCACCTTTTATACCCTGAGGTAATGATTCATCTCCTTGGCTACATGTGGCTTCTACTGGCAACGCTTATCAGTTACGTGCAGCTGCAGGTGGGGAGGCTATGCTTGCTCATCCTTAGTCAGGATAACAGGATGTAGTCACAATATCTGTAGTACAATAACAGGATGCAGCTAAGGTCTCCACAAAATTCCTAGAAGACTAACTTTTGCATTGGGGTCAGGGTAAGGTTTTCTACCATATTATATCCTGAATTTAGTAACGCCTAAAAGGAGTCCTTCATGATTCAATAGCATGTGATCAAATATTAACAACATATTTTCATAACACCCAAACAACACATTTTCCATTTAAGACCTTAACTATGTGCCAGGCAAAATATCTATATATAGTACCTTGAAAACAATGATTATTTCTTAAAGATCAATTTTTATAGTTAGGCCATACATTATGATTTTCTAGAATCAACTTGACATGGGGGCTCTGGGGTCCAGCAGTAAACAATTCAAGGAAGAATTCTTGAGCACTAGAGTGCAGAGTTATAAATTTATTAGAGAAAAGGGAGGAGAAAGAAAGCAAAAATGGGAGATAGTCTACTGGGCAGGGAGGGCTGTACCAATTGCTATGAGATCCCTACATTTATACCCCTCCTTTAACCTGATGAAATGCTATTGATAAAGGTGTGCTTTTAAACATCCAAGAACAGGCCATGTCTGCAGGTGGTTCCAGATGAAAAAGGAAGAGAGAGATTTCTCTGTTTAGTTTTAAAAGCCTCTGTTGTCAAAAGGAATTCCCAGTTCCATCTTGTCAACACCTCCCCATCCTCCAAGGCTGTGTAGTAGCCCTGGGCATTTTGACAGTCCAGGGCTCTTTGCAGTCTTGGGTAAAACATTGAGTTGATGATTGCAGGAACCTCTCCAGAGGGTTAAGCTTTGGCTTCTGGTGCTCAGGAAAGGGCCTGTCTGGTGTGACTCAAATAGGCAGCATCCAATTCTGAATTCTCCCTCTATCATGGAGATAGCATAGCTTGAAATCTACAGGGTAGTATGCAAATGCATCAGTAGTAAACTAACAGGCACAACCTGAAAAAGAAGACCCAGGTGGGGCTCTCACCTTAACAGCCTGCATCTAGGACACATCCCTAGACACTGACACCACTTTTTCTCTAGGTAATCTGGACATGCCTAAAGCACTGGTCACTCACACAGGTGTGTTTTCTCTTATGTAAACTTTCCAGTCTTTTAGGGCACCTCAACTATCTATTTCTGCTTTTAATAAACTTACTGTGTGCTCCTGGCCAAGGACTCTCTTCACAAACTCTTTCTGGATGAAGCAGTGTCTCATTAGCAGGTCTCAGCTCCTCCCCCATGCATCATTTATTATATGCCAAAGTTCATTTAAATTTTGTCTTTAAAGCAAAGCTACTTTCCTTGATGCTTTCTTAATTATATTAAACCTTTTAAAATACCTCTTTCAAAAACATTTTTTTAAATTTACTTCCCTAAACTTTCTAAAAGAAACCCAGTCTTTATATCATCCTATTTAGAAACACTTGTATTTCCTTTTACTTCCAAACCCTAAACCCTTGCAGTTCCCTTGAGGGGCTTTTAAAAGAAAAAAATGCAATTTATTACCTACCTTTCCAACGCAGAGTCTCTCTCCTCCACCCCTATAGTTTATATTTCCATTTCAGTTAAAAAAAAAAAACTGCTTCTCAGAACCAGAGTATCCACCCTACAGTTTACATTTGCATCTCTAAGGACCTGTTTTTCCCAAGATTGTGAGACCACATCCTGCCACTATTCTCTTTCATACTAGCTTGCTAGACCACGACAAAATAGCTCCAGGAATTGACTGCTCAAGGAAGCTTCATTCTGTATCACCTTCATTCTTTACCACCATTGCCATGCAGCATACACTCCTTTAGTCCCAGAATTATGCATGTGCATTCTGCCATCATCCTGGCAGCCTATGAAATTCTCTAGTTCAAACCATTTCTCTCCAAACTTGCCCCAGCAAAACAGGTCCACCCATCCAGCACCCAGGAATTTTTGACAGAGATACAATGAACACAGGAAAAAGAGGGTAGGGGCTGGGTCTCTGATCTTACAGTGAAAAATTTCCATGCTGGATAGTCTGTTTCTCTAAGCAGAAACAACAGTTTTGACCTCCTGCTAAGCTGTGTAACTCTCTTTGAAGACACAGTCAGGAGAAAAGCAAAAGACACTGTAGGACAGAAATGTACATGGACTGTTGCAGAAAAGATATGAGCGTTTACTGGAAGTGATACGGAGAGAAAAAAAGAGCAACAGGGACTCCCCAGCTGACCTTTTATTGTCCCATTTGTGGTCACCAAGCAATCCATTACAGGGAGTGTCTTGAGGTTCTTGTGAACGCTCCAGGGTTCTTGTGAGTCTGAAAGATTTCATTTCACCCACACCCTTGGGGGACAAAGAAGTCAGCACAGCAATTTGAAAGCAAAAGAAAATGAGATTTATTGAAGATAGCATACCCTTTAAGAGGCAGGATAAGGACAGGTCATATTGTAGGGGAAACAGGCAGTGAGGAGCTCTCTCTCTTTACTGACAAAAGCCAAGCATGTGCTCTTTTAGAAGTAGTGAAGGCAGCTTTATTTCACTCAGTCTCAGGGAGTATTCTCCATAAGTCTGAGCAAACAAGTAAATCAGGGGTACATTTTTATAGGGTCAGAAGGAGTGAGGGAGGGGGGAGGTATAAATTAGAATAGGAATTATTCTTCACCTGGGCAATACACAGGACTCAGTTTACTAAACACATATTTGCAAAATGCACATAAGGCTCTATTCTCGGGTAATCAAGAAAAGTCTTTTTACCTGGTTAGTAGCTGATTCAGCTGTCTTGTACCTTCCAGCCAGCCCAGACTGCAATGCCCCTGATAGATTGGTGGGCTCCACAGCTGGCCCATGGCAGCTAGAAGCTGGGGGTGTGGATTTTCTTCTACACTACAGGCTCAGGTTTTTAAGGAGTCTGGTAGCCCTTATCCCCACACAGGGATGTCCTAGGCATTCCTTTATTAGAGGACATTAGATGGGCACCACTCACAGTCTCTTGTCTGTTTGATTAGAGAACTGCCTCTGCTCCCTTCCCCCCACTTCTGCTGAATCACTACTTAGCAATATCCTAATATGTGCTCAAAAATATCATTTCAAGCTCCACCAAGATGGAAGACTAGGAATATCTTTAGTTCATCTCCCAACAGACCTAACAAAACCACATCTAGATACTCCAGCATTCGAAGAAGAATTGAGGATTGGAAGACATGAACAAGGAGAAGTGTTAGAAACAATGAAAATGGCAGGAAAAAAACAAGACGATGTTTCATCTGTGTGGAGAGCTGCCTCTGATTGACAACCAGCAAGGACACTGGGACCTCTATGCCATGAGTAAGCTCCAGGAGAGCCAGGTACACATTTTTCAGGAGTTCCTCCCCAGTGGAAACACAGGAATGACCTTAATTCTCCAGGCAGCGATGTGTGACCAGAAGTGCAAAGTATTATCAAGTGAGATATTTCACCTAAGCCAGGGTGTCCAGGGGCTTTATTGAAAGTCATGTAGGTATACAGGACCTAGAGAACCAACCTCGGATACTTAGTCTCCAGCTGCCAAAAATCAAACTGTTCCAGCATTGCCTGGGACTTCAGAAATTTAAAAAACTACACTATTTCTAGAGAGGGAATTCCAAGGGCTCAGAGGTTATCTCAGTGCTACAGCTCTGTCTGTCAACCGACAAATTCAAATGGTGCTCTTTTAGAAGTAGTGAAGACAGCATTATTATGTGCAGGCCAGATATAAAATCTGAGCCCCAAAATACTTTTGGGGTGCACTTTTATTGGTGAGGGAGAGGGGGAGGTGTAAATTGGAATAGGAATTGCAAATGGAATTCAGTTATTCATTTGTGAATTCCTCACATGGATAACACACAGGATTCACATAATTACAAAATGCACGTCAGGTTCCATAGTCTTTTTATCTAGTCAGTAGCTTCCAGCCAGTCTAGACTGTCAGGCGCCTGGTGGCTTGGTGGCCACTGTTGGTCCCCACTGGCTAGAAACTGGGGGTGTGGCTTCCTTTTCTTCTACACCAAATGTTAATCAAGGGTCAATGTTAAGACAGTCTTTTCTTTGGAATTGCAGGGCTTAGCCAAGCTGGGCTTGCTCCCTTAAAAATGCACTCTATTATTCATCTTTAAATTATAGTTATTTAAAACAAATTTGAATAGAAATTTATTTGAAATTATATTTCTGAAATAACACACATCATTACATTATATAAAGGGAGGGGATCATTCTAAAGATGAATTTTGAGGTTACCCTGAAGTTAGCATTGAGAATTTTATGTTTATTTCCTATTTTTGTTTGAAAGCAAATTAGTTATCCACTCATTTTAATCATCCACATTTTTGTTCTCTTCTCATTTTAAATGTGTTGTCTTACTGTTTTAAAGTGGGGTTTCTTTACACTTTATGTAGTACCTTTTAGTAATATTTGTAGAGCTGATTTTGTGGTGATAAATTCCTTTAACATTTCTTTATTGGAAAAGTCATGATGAACGATTAAATAAAAATAAATAAAATGCTCCTTCCTCCTCTCTCTTCCTGTCTACTCACCTTCATTCCTGCCTGCGCCTTTCCTTTAAAAAAAAAACATAAAATATAATGTTACAGCTCTCTCAATACCAACAAAGCCAAGCTCGTGCTCTTTTAAAAGTGGTGAAGGCAGCTTTATTACATTTAGGCCCAGATGTCATAATCTGAGCCCCAA
Source organism: Solenodon paradoxus (assembly GCA_004363575.1). NCBI lineage: Eukaryota > Metazoa > Chordata > Mammalia > Eulipotyphla > Solenodontidae > Solenodon > Solenodon paradoxus. Next base: position 75,853 of record RJWH01000972.1, read on the forward strand.
GCAAATTTGGGGGTGCACTTTTATAGAGCCAGGGAGATGGGGAGGGAACCTAAGTTAGTCATTTGTGAATTCCTCTCATGGGCAACACATAGGATTGCAAAAATCACATAAGGTTCTATTTTCAGGTGATAAAGAAAAGTCCTTTTATCTGGCCAGTAGCTTCCAGCCAGCCCAGACTGCAAGGCACCTGATGGCTTGGTGGCCTTCATAGCTGGCTCACAGGAGGCAAGAAACTGGGGGTGCGACTTTCTTCTTCTACATTAATATAAATATATATATATAATATAAATATAAAAAAGAAAAAGTACATAAACATGACATTTCAATTAAAATAAGAATATATGGGTGTATACATACAACAACTATATAAAATTGCCAAAATTAGGAAGTTAATTCTACAAAATATCAACAATATCTGCCTTCTATATTGTCATCATATTTTTTTCTCTCAATATGTGAATATTTATATACACCAATCAATAATCTTTATTTTACAGGATTAAAAAATGAGAAAAAGCTGTCATTATTCTACAAATGTTTAATGAAATGAAGTTTGTTTTTTCCTCTGTTTTCTGATATGCATATCTTATGCCTTTCTTATGTTGAAAAGGTTTATGTGTATCTCTGAGGACATTTTCCCAAGCACAGTCTTTCTCCCCTCTAGTCCCAAAGTATATTACACAAGTATTTCACAAGAAACTTTGAGACAGAGTCACCAAGGACACATTCATTTCTTTTACTTACTTGAAAATTGCATCAGTTTTTAAAGGAAGTTTTTTCATGTTGAAATTTCTCTGTCAGAATATAAAATTATCCAACCAGAAAGAGATCCTAATCTTCTCCTGTTTTGTTGCCTTTTTTAAGGAAAGTGCCATAGCACAAAAAAGTGACATGGTCCATTATTTTAATATTTAATGATCTGTTTCAATAACCTTTTATGGAACGTGGGTTTTCTGTATGAGTCTCAAATATATGATACTCACAGACAATTTGTTTTTAATGTATCAATACAATGAAGGTCAGCTAAGGTAGAAGAAATTGTGAGGGACTCCTAAAAATCCTGTCACAATCTTGCAGTCATTTTAAAATAGACTATATAAAATATGTCAGTTTTACTTTGATTAAGTGAATTATCTGCTATATTTTATTATTTGATAATGCTGCTATATAATAGTCTTTTAATTTCTAGTGTAAATTTTATTTTAATTTTAGTCTTTTTATCAGTGTTAATTTAATATAGTGAGCTTAAGGTGTGAAATACTGATGACTAAGAAAATAGTGATTTTGGCGGGGGAGGGAAGTTTCTGTCCTCAGTGCATGCAGGTTAAACGAGGTATCCCAGAGTGAATTTGATATCTGGAATTGTGAAGAAAATTGTGGGCATGTATCTGGGATGGGGATACCATTCTATACCACAATTAGAAATACTCTGTTGTGACTTTATAATACTTAATCTAATATTGCAGTGGAGAGGGTACTTCTAAGCAAAATACGACCTGTTCTCCCCTTAGTTTTTTTTTCTATAAACTCTTTAGGTTAGCCTGTGGGATTTGCCACAGTGTGGGAACTGATCACTACCCTTCTTAATTATTAGGAAGGAAACTTTCTAAAGTGACCAAGTGTAACTCCATGAAGCCTTCTCATTGTGACCTCTAAGGCAAATGCCCTTTCATTAAACAAAGTAGGAAATGACAAAGATACTCAGATATATTCAGCGACAGGAAATATTTGAGTTTGCTGTTATATAAGCAATCAGATCAAAAAGAAGACTTAGTAAAGAATATTTATAGAGTGACCAAAAATACTCAAATAATTGACTTTTAAGTTTGGACTATAGCAGACTTCTACTAGTTTATATTCATATATAACTAGAGAGCAAATAATTACTTTTTCATTTAAAACTCTCATTAAATAAAAATTAGAAAATGCAACATAGGTTATGTATGTCATATAAATTAAACATGTGCATTTTGATTTAAATTATACCTCAATGAAGCTAAAGCAAAAATAATAATCTAGCTGATTCTTTGTAGGAAAAATTTCAGGAACCCCCCATTTAAATTTCATGTTTATATTAAGTCAAATGCCATAGAAGAGAATGTAAATTTCACAAATGTGAAGAGACTGCTTGTTCTGCATCAAAATAAATGTAAATTTTATTAATTTTACAATAAAGACTTATTGATCACTTGATAAATTTTAGTAAACTAATTATTGCAAAATCTCAATTAATAACTCACAGGTCAAGCTCAATAAAATTATATTTATATGTTTAGTCATAACAAAGAGATATAATATGCTAGAAGGGTGACAAAATAGGCATCTATTTCTCCAAGGAAGTTTTCAAGAAAATTTTGCAGGAAGTAACACTAAGTCAAATTGAAAAAAATTAATATAAGCTTAGTGAACATAAGAACAGGAGTGGAAGTTTGTATTGGAGAAAGTTTTATCAGGAAACAGATTATAGCTAATCTGTAGATAAGTTGTTTTGGTTTGTGAAAAGTTAATGTTCCACTTTAGTAGAAGCATTATGAAAAAATATTTCATACATGACATTCCTTTCTAATTATTACCTTCATATCACATAAGTTTAATATCAGTAGCTAAAATTGCAAATATTTCAAGTATTTTAAGTTGGTGGTATAATTTTGACTTTTAGCTATGGATACATTCCATACAATTAAGATACTAATAATTACTATTAATGAATATTTTCTGTAAAGATTAATTTCATATAATTTCCCATACTTCTAAGTAGAATAGAACTGAAATCATCACAAAAATATGTTTGAAAAAGCACAAGTTATTAAAGGAGGGTATATACCAAATAATCCATGTAGATATTTTCCACAATATACTGTCTGACATGCACAAAGTGCTCTGAATTACTGACTGCTGTTGGTGTTTTCTACCATTTTTTTGTAATTTATTGCTTATATTTACAGAAGAGTCAAAAACTTATTTCAGAGAATTCCTAGATATCCTTCAAACGTTCGCCCTTATACTAACACTCTACACAATTATAGAGCAATTATTAAAGTTAAGGAATTAGAATTTTTTTATAAATACTATTAACTATAATACAGTTTATTTGACTTTTCTCAAGTTTTTCACTAATGTGATTTTTCTGTTTCAGGATTCAATTCACTGGCAATATGACTTGGAATTGTCCTATCTCCTTAGTGTCCTACACCTGTTTCTCATCTTGTCTTTGCTTGTCTTTCATAACATTGAAAACATAAACAATTGAGGTTACTTTTCAGTTTTGTTTTGTTTTGATTTCAGTATGTAGCCATTTTGCATTTTCATGGAGAAAATATTTATTAGTTTTCAAATGATCACATTATACAAATATTACACAATTAGTCATCTGGAAAAAATAATTTAAAAATAAAATCAACACTGAAAAATATAGGATTGCATCTTGAGACACAAAATAAAAAAAATCTGAAAGGAAAATGTTTCAAAATGAAATTTTAAATAAACAAATCAATTCACATTAATACACAAAAGGTTTCACTTTTAAACAGCTGCAGTGGGGCATTAGGTGAAAGAAAATCCCTTAACATTTCTTCTGCACACTTTATGGAGCAGAGTTAAAATTTAATCATTATATTATGCAACATGTTTATATGGTACTTATCAAATACTGTGATTTATATCTTAGTTAAAATGGAGTTAAATTAAGTATTGATGAAGAAACTTAAATAGAATAACCGGGAAGTATGGGTTGTCATTTGGATATCAATTCTCTGAAATCAAAAGAAAATAAAATGAAATAAAATAAGATTTTGAAGAAAATACTGAAATTCAGTATACATGAACTATAAGTTCTGAAAAAAAGTCTACTCAATTGACAATTTATTTGTATATAAGGGGAACCTGTATTTTCTTTTTAAGGCTATATTAAGTCAATTTTAAAACAGAATCCTGAATAAATAGAAATCTGGATTTCATAGAGAATAATTTAATTATGTAAATAATTGGACAAAAGGGATTCTGAAAATTTTTTCTATAAGATTCTGTGGTTAATTTCAATAATTTGCAGATACCATCATCATTTTTCAAATGGCCAACAAATTCCTTCTCAAGTGTTTGAAGTATTGTTCTTAGCGGTGAACTCTTCTTTATTTTCTTTCCTAATTTTTCCCCAAACCCTTGCTGCAAACCTGGGTCCTTGGCCTCTTTGTGGTCTGTGCTTATCTGCTTTCTCAGTCTGAGACACAAGGGTGCACCCTGTCACTGTGACTTAAAGAAGATATTTATACACCCATTTTACTATTTATATACACATATATAGCTATAGCTAAGCAATTGCTAACTTGTAAATATTATATATTCCTTTGCTTTTAAAAAACAGTCCATAAAAAGAAGTAAGAAGTAATGATCATGATGGATACTTAATGAAAGCAGAAATTTAGATCTAAAGAGGCAAAAACTGGGTAGAAAGTACCCTTATGGAAACTTAGTCCAAACAGCTCGAATTCTTTGAGAGCAGTATAACATTTTGACTAAGTCCTTAAAGGCCTGTATCACTTGTTTGTTCCTCAGTGTATAAATAAATGGATTTAACATTGGGGAGATGGAAGTAGTTAATATTGCAATCCCTTTATTAATGGCCATTTCATCTTTTGCTGAAGGTTTGATGTAGATAAAGATACAACTGCCATAGGTAATGGAAACCACAAACATGTGGGAAGAACAAGTGGAAAATGCCTTTTTCCTTTGTTGGGCAGAGGGGAATCTGAGAATCATTTGGATGATGCTCATGTAGGACCAAACCACAAATATGAGAGTCGCTATGAGGATTAATGCCGAACAGATCATGATCATATTCTCTATGAGCTTTGTATCTGAGCAGGAGATATTCAGGATAGCATTAGCATCACAGATAAAATCATTAAGCACATTAAAACCACAGAATTCCAGACCCAGAATCATGCAAAATGGGGGCAATATAGCCAACAAAGTAGTTATCCAACAGCTGAAGATAAACCTATTGCAGACTCTGGGGTTCATGATGGTCACATAATGTAGAGGTTTGCAGATGGCTATATATCGATCATAAGACATGATGGCCAAGAGAAAAAATTGTGTTATTCCAAACAGGTATATAAAAAATAGTTGGCACGCACAAGCATTGTAAGTAACTGTTCTGTCACCTGTCGATAGACTGTACAAGAATCCAGGAATGCAGGTGGAAGTGAATGAGATTTCCAAGAAGGAAAAGTTTTGGAGAAAAAAGTACATGGCGGTTTTAAGGTGAGAATTCACTAATGTGAGGAGGACAATGATCAGGTTCCCAATTACACTCAACATGTAGGCGATAAGCAGAAATATAAAAATTAGAATTTGCAGCTGTGGGTCATTTGTCAATCCCAGAAGGATGAATATTGTTATATCTGTGTGGTTTCTCATTTCTGGTTCCTGATTTTTTCCCACTTGTTGTAAACGAAGAAATATGAGACATAAATGAGGGAAAGTATTTTCCGATGCAATATTGGTTAGAAAAGTCAATCAATGTATTTTATACGACTAGATGATGACTATTTTAAACCTATGTTTCCACTCTTCAAAATACATTGTTAATTTAGCCTTGAATTTCAAATATTTTGAGCACAACATATAAGTGATGTACATTCTATGTTTATTTATATAAATATGTATGCAACCATATGTACACAAAAGTACATGTCTGAAGCAAAATTTTCACAAAATGATTTTTAACTCTCTTGCTTCCAAGCTTTGCCTTCTATTTGTTTTACTATTAATATTACTGAACTAACTTATAATTAATAATGACTATGACTTGTTACTTTTAAAAAGTGTAATAATTTAAGGCTTTCTTCATATAGTTCAAAGATAGATAGGAAATTTTCCCTTATTCATAATTTATATGACTCTTTTCATTTGAACTTTGACTATATGTGTTCACATTATATCCCTGTTTTTTCAATAGTAATGAAATCATGATCACTAAAGGTATACTTTTGTTTCCAGAAATTTCCCTACTTCTAATTAACTTAGCCCAGTTGCATTGATATACTTGAAGGTTTTTTTCTGCATAAATTGTAAATTCCTAGAGGATGACTCTGATACATCATGTTTGTAGACCCACCTGTGACAGCATTTGAGGACTTCATTCCATTGCTATGAAGAAATCTATACTTAATATACAAAAATCAAGTCTGTATTAACTATTACCACCTTCTGGAACTTGCCTCAGAGGATCTCAAATATTTATGCCTGTGCCTGATGCTCACTGATTGTCCATTTTGGTTTTTTTGGTAAGCAGTTTTATTCACCTACAATAAATAAAAAACATGAGAATGTTCTGTAGAAACTGGGGAGAGTCAAAATTCAATCATTCTACTCATTATCAAATCAATGATTTTATCAGCTCCATAAGTTGCATCTTATAACATATAAATTAAATGTATTCTCTAATTTCAATTTAACAATATTTAATTATTTTATCTAATTTTGAGTTCCAGGTTTATTCACATACTGCTTATGATATGACTTCTAAAAGAACACTACACTGAAAAAATGTTATCAGGTGCTTAACTCAAAGATTAAGTGAAGTTTAGCTGTTTTAATTTTTTTCCTTGAATTTCACACTATCAACCACACATTACAGATTTCTAAACATGTTACTTGCATGATGTATTTATTCTTGGTGGTTGTTTTGTAATTGGGGCTCTTCCTTTATAGATTTCTCACTCCCTCTTCATCCGTGTAACAATATTTTTCAGACTTCATTCTCCAATCTGATTCTCTTCTACTCTGATTTCCCATGTTTTCTTTAATTAACATTCTATTAAATCTCAGTGTTCAAAATTTGATGAATACAAGATTTGTTCATGCTCACTTTGAATTAAATCTACAGTTGGAAATCTCATATTTTGCTCAAATTGGAAACGTTTATTTTGGAATTCCGATTCTAGACCATAATTATTCATTGCCGCATACTTGTTTGATACATTAAACTGAAAAACCAACATTCTGCATTCACAATTGAAAAAAAGTTGTATTGCTTCTTAATTTATCTCTCTCTGGAAAAAACCATCAACATCAATGATGCTTTCACATAAGATCACCTTTCCCTAGGTTTATCTAGATGAACTATATCTAACCTATCTATGACCCAGTGCTATTTTTAGCCACAACTCTAGACATATTGTCTTCCACCAATGAACTTATAACTTATTTATTTTTATAATTTCATTAATTTATTTCTCTAGAATTTTGAAAAACAACCATATCTATTTCTGAAGAAAAAAATCTGATTCCCCCAAAAAAAGTGAAATCACAGACATAGAGTTTTTACTCCTTCATCAATCCATGAAATTATCAATTGCTAATTTATAGCTGACCATCTTAAGGGTTAGAAGAAAGGATAAAACTATATTTGCAGTTGATTGTGTGTGAACATCTGGCCAGTTTCATGGACCCATATTCATCTCAGGGCAGCTCAAAATTGTAATGATTCATCTCATCATTTACTTCGAATACATGGCCTTGGAATTACTCCTTTTTATTGAGTTATTTGTCATCTCTCATTTCAGTTTGAAATACACTCAATCATCTAAAAACTGATAATGGCACTTAGTAATACTATACTTACAAAGCTATTAACAATGAATGTACATCGTTGTATAAACCAAGGCACTACCCCAAAATTTTTTTACTTGGAAATAGATTACCTATATCTTCCTAGATAACAACAAGATTCTTTTGCAATTGCAAGATTATCATTTGTTTTATTAACCAACCCAGAAAATATGGGAATAAACAAGAGTTCTTGGTATTACTGGAAAAACTTTCAAAATATTCAATACAATTTATTTCAAAGTTTCACTTCTTATATCTGTAATTTTTATTTTGGCAAGAAAATATTCTAATGACTTGAATGAAATCTCTAAATTACATAATTTCTACAAAATGAAGACAAAAATTTGATTACATGATTATCACTTTCACTTAGCGTTTCACAATAGGGAAGACACGTTGCCTCTAGTCACTACAGATAAATATGCTATGGATCTTGAGGGTACTCTTCTTCTGTCATAAGAATAGATAGTTAAAGTTAAAATTCCTAACTGAAGCTGATTTATTTCTTAAAAACACATTTTAAGTGGCATATATTGGCTCTTACCTGTAATCTACCCTAGTAGCTTCATTTAGAGCTTACTGAAGAAAGTCAAGGAATATTAGAAGTATATTCCTTCCACTGAAGAACCTCATCACTGAATTTTTGGAGTTTGAGCTCTCATTTCATTTTTAAATACACTCAATTATCTAATAACTGTTAATAGCATTTAGTAATATTAAATTTACAAAGCTATAGCAATTCACTTACCCACTTTTCCCTTTCTTTTAATTCTTCATACTTAATAAATGTCTCCCTTGTCTAATACCTCATGTAGTCAACACATCTGCTTTTTGTAAATTTTAAACTATTCAGGACAAAGGTACCTTTAGCTTCCTAATTGCTTTACTCATTAAACACAATGCAGTCTTATTTAGCTAACTCTGAATTCCAAAGTCTCACATTTATTTAATTTTCTCCACTTATTTATTTGCTTCCTTTTGACCTCATAAATATCTTTTTCTTTTGTCATCTCCATGAGGATCAGTACACCTGAAATCATCTAAGCTATCTTTTTCTTTCACTTTGCTCTCTCTCCAGAATTTTCTCATGTCTTGTGTGGTTTCAGAGACTAATAATTTCCAAATTTTATATGTAGAGAAAATGCAATTAAAATTATTTGACTCAGCTTACTTTTAGACATCTAGTTCATACTTAAAGGGTATCAGACAAGGATAAAGATGGCATCAGATGATGGTGGTCGCTAGAACGCTGCACAAAAATATCTGTTTTCCAAAGTTCATACAGGAGGCTGCATCTTGGAACTTTGGCGACTCACTGGGGGTGCTTAGAGCACAGACAGAGTTTGGAGTCTAGCAACTAGGTCTACAGGAGGGTGAGAAAGGAGTGGGTATTTGGGCACAGAGAGCTCAGGCTTTGTTCTCCACGAGGACAACTCTAGAGGCTGCCTGAGGCTGGAATCAAGTCAGTGGGCAGTGGAAGGGCGCACCAATAATTTCAGAGGATGCAGAACAACTATTCAGATCTCTTCCAATACAGGGCGTGCAGTGGTGGCTTCTTTCCCAGGCTCCAGGGGAAATAGCAGAAGCAGCCCTGCTAAGCCTAGGGGAAGGAATAGAGACAGATCTGGGAGTAGCTAGCTTAGCTCCAGCCTAGCAAGGGAGGGCGGGTACTGCGGTTGCTGCCACAGTTCTTAACCAGAATGAAGCCCAGAAGGAGAGAGCTGGGAGTCAGAAAGAACAGGAGCATAGAGGCACAAGACTCCTCCCACCATACACCAGAGACTTGGGTCTCTGGCTCCGGTGGTTGAGAGATCCTGGTGGATGAACCGGTGGACCGTACTCAGTCCCAGTGGTTTGCCGAGGACAAGATATAAAAGGACAGCCAGCAGACAAGCAGCCCCACCCGATGAGTTTTATCTACAAAACAAGCCTCTCACCCCACACTGTAACACTGGGGTTCCCTCTGTGCCTCCCTCACACTCAGCAGGCATCTTCAGTTTCTGACAGCAAAAAGCACTAAGGAAACCTGTAAGAGTCAAAAATACAAAATAAAACAAACGTAGAACACCACCTGGTAGAAAACAAAAGAAATATAGCAACTAATGAACAAGAATCCATATGGTGGGAGGAAAAAGAACCACAACACATTTGAAATGTCCAGAAATGGAATCACAATAAAATGACAGCTCTGTAGAAATTAAGGTTGAAGGCAGGAAGATTGGTTCATTTTTTTTTTGACAGAGAATTCAAGGCTGAAATCATAAAGAAATTCAGAGTTAAACAAACCAATAACCACAAACACATAATCTAGGAGCAGAAGGCAGAAATTGAAGTATGCAGAAAAAAACTAATAGAAATACAGAATGTAAAGGACTTAATGAAACTAAGAATAATATAGTGTTATATTATATACACACACACACACATATATATACACATAAAACCCAAATGGAGGATAGGATTAGTGATATACAGGACAGTAATGCGGAAAGGAGTCAGGTACAAGAAGAAAGAAAAATTAAATGCAAAAAAAGGGGACACATGTATTTGCAGATCTTCACCAATAACTATAATTAAAATTAACTTATTTATATTTCTGTCATTGAGCTCTCTATATATCTTATAATGTCTACAATTCTTTTTTTAAATTTAACTTTGGTATCAAGATGCTTAAGTATTTTTTACTATTCCCACTACAACCTATGATGATCTTATTACAATTATTATTTGATTGTAAACTATGTTGATAAGTTTTGTTTTTGAACATTGTTCTCCCTGCAGCAATTTGTTTCAAAGGACATAGTCAATGTTCCTTAAAAGTCTACAGGTGTACTAAAAGAGTGAATTCTATATTTACCTTATAGAACAAGAACATCTTTCTAAAACTGCTCTAAATAACATTTAGGAAGTTTTTATTTTTTAACTCTAGCTGAAGTTAATAAATATAAAAGACACCGGGTTTTTTTTTGAAACTACAATTCATATCATATAGACATGACCACAAATCTCTATATTGCCTTTCTGTGGACTAAAACCTAGTAAAGAGAAGTATAATTCCCATACTTTTTAAAATTTTTGAATTCAGTTGCTTGGATTGACTTAAGCATTTTCTCCTAAATAACCAGTTAATGGAAAATTTTAGAATTAATTAATATAATTCACAAATGATATAGTTAGTGAAATTTCTGCCCCTTACTCATTCTTTCTTTTTCTTTGCTTTATTTCTTTTTATTTGATCTTTTCTTCATCCTAAAACTTAGACTAACGCATCCAGGCAAAAAGCAATATTCAATGGAAGGAGCGAGCTTTCTTTTCCGCAATATGAAGTAGGTGAATTTCAATGACTATAATTTAATGACTATAATAAACTATAAAAGTGCAATATCTTTTTCATGAGAAATTAAGGACCAGAATTCAATAACTGTATAATTTTGGAAATGAGGCAATATGTTTACCATATTTCTTTCTCAACCACAGTTTTGTAATTAATAACACGGGAATGTATTTAAGAATATTCTTTAGTTTCTTACATCAATGATTTTTAAAAAGTAAATTGAACCAGCAAACTTCTACTTAAATATGTGTTTCCCTAGTGCTTTGTTAATTTGGGTTATGTTTTCCCATTAAGAGAGTAACAATTGACACTAATAATCTTCTATATACGAGAATACATCTATAGTTTATAATTAGCATTACATGAAGGAGGATCAATCCAGTCCCAGGAGGAGAATTAATTATCTTCCAATGTGATACCCTTTGATTAAATCTCATGGGAATTGAGCCTTCTAAAACAAATTGAGAAAATTCTTAAGCTCTCAGGACTTCACAGGGACATTCTAACTCAAAGTAGTAGCTAAGATTCTACAACCCTTTCTACCAGAAGAAATCTTCTGTGACATCTAGATATTAAGGAATGTTTTGATAAATCAAATGAATGTCGGTGCATTTTCTAACTGGTGCAATTTTAAGTGGAAATTGGAATATTTGCATTTAATTAACAAATTCATTCCTAACAAAAATATTACAATAAATCTGACATTTAAGAAATTTTGATGGAGTATTGCATTATAACATTAAATAGGTTTTAGGTATGCATCATGTTCTATGTGCATCTGTGAATAATACAGTAAATGTACCACTATCTAATGAAGGATAGTAATACATTGATATAACTAAATATTGAATGGTAAAAGTTAAATTTTGAAGCAGATCACTTCAGATTGTCCCTCAGGTTTCTCTGTTGCATGAATACTCAGGAATTCATTCAAGACATATTCCTTGGGAGCCTGTTCTGTGATTGGTACTAATCTATCTACTGAGATAAAAACACTGAACAGGAACTGATCCCAGATTTTACTAACACAGGGAGCAAATATTTCTCACAAATCTAATCACTTCACAATCCACTTTTCTCCAAATAACCCTAGAAATACTTTTCTTTTTCTGATATCCAAATTGACTTTTGTCACCTTGATTTTCAATACTGAAGTCTGACAAAGGAAATAGAATGTTGAATATAAAAAGAAACTGAAACTGCTAAGCAAAATATACTTACTCTGATGGCATACAGCAATGGCTTTAGTTGAATATGCAGTCCTGATTGTTCCAAGATGACTCTGAAAGTGTAAATGCAGTCAATACTTTTATAAATGTCTTTCTCATGGAGCCGTACATATTTCCACAATTTCTGGAGTTTTAATGTTAATCAGAGATTTTTAATAGTTCTTACCATATACATGCATTCTTTAGAAATGTTATTCCACTTTAAATCCAAGAAGCTATTTTTGTAATTAAAATAAAAATATTTATTTTAAAAGTTTAATTTGTTCTAAGATTTAGAGATACTTTCTGATATCCTTGAGCAAAGACAGACTTTTACAAAGTGAATTAAGGTGCATGTTTTATTATCTCAGTGTGTCAAAAATGCAGGAGACATAAGTATGAAAAAAATAAAAGGTCTTTTGTGACCAAAGTTTAACCATGATAATGAATCTAATATGAACCAAATTATGTCAAAACCTAAGAGACACAGAACCATGGGAAGCATTTCCTTAGAGACAATAAGGTACAACAACTACATTAAACACCTTCAAAGGATATAACAGTTACCTGACAAAAAAACATAATTGGAAATTCTCTACTCACAGATAACTATTAACTAAAGATAAAAAGTTTCATATTTATATTGTCAGTAGGAAACGTACTAATATATGTGAAAGTTATATTCATAGTCAGTTACCATTAAAAAAATCAATACTCTTTGCCATGTTAATAAATGTAGATCTCCATCATATTTTTAAATTTCAATTGATTTTATTGAAGGACTATTTCAATATGACATTAACTAGGTTTAAAATGTAGATTATATTACATATTAAATTACATAGCATATTTGTAATATATAATATTGTTTATCAATATTTTATTTTCCCTTCACTTTGTACTTAATACACTTTGCCTTTTTGCCCCCCATCCTCCTGCCTCTATTCCTGACTTGTTATTTTTGCAGGGTTATTTTAGAAACCATTTAGTTGATACAATTCATTTTAAGTCTGTTTTTGCTTGGCCAATTTCTTTGCTTCGTATCTCTGTACTCAACATAAGTGAAATCATATGATATCTGTCCTTCACCTTCTGGTTTAACTCACTAAGTACAATTACCTCCAGGCTCATCCATGTAGCCTCAAATGGCAGATTTTCATCTTTTTTACAGCTGCATGGTATTCCACTTTGTATATGTACTACATTTTCATTATCCACTTGTATGTTGATAGGCATTTTGGTTATTTCCATCTCTTGGTTATTATAAATAATTCTACATTGAATATTAAGATGTATATGTCTCTATGAAAAAGTGTTTGTGTTTTTAAGGTAAGTACACAATAGAAGAATAACTAGATTATATGGGATTTCCATTTTTAATTTTTAAAGAAACTCCATACTGCTTTCCATAGTGCTTGGACCATTATTTGCTCCCAACAACAGTGTATAAGAGTTCCTTTTTTTCCACATCCTCTCAAGCATTTTTGCTTCCATGTTTTTGTAAAATAACCATTCTCACAGGTGTGAGGTGATATCTCACTTTTGTTTTGATTTGCATTTCCCCAATGATGTGAGAAATTGAACATATTTTTAAGTACCTGTATATCTTCTTTAAAGAAACATCTATTAAGATCATCTCACCACTATTATTGGAATTTTAGTTTTTCTGTTGTTGAGTTTAATGAGTTCATTATATATTTTGGATCCTAATCCCTTATTGGATGTATAATATGCGAATAACTTCTTCCATTTAACAGTACTTTTTTTGTGTTTTGATGAGAGGTTTTTTTGCTGTAGAGAATACATTTTGATGTAATCCCATTTGTTTATTTTGAATTGAGTACCCAAAGAAATTTCTGATTTCAATGTCCAGTGGTGTTCTGCTTATGTTTTTTCTATGTATTTTATGATTTCTATACTTACATTTTGTTTTCATCCATTTTGAGCTAATTTTTGTGTATGTTGTTAGGTAGTGATGTAGTTTCAACCTTTTGCAAGTGGCTGTCCAGTTTTTCTAGCACCATTATTAACAAGACCGTCCTTGCCCCATCGAAAACCTTTGACTCCTTTGTCAAAAATTGTCTATACACATGTAGGTTTATTTCTGGAATTTCAGTTCTGATTGATTGATCTGTATGTCTGCTCTTTTCCCACTACCATGTTGAATTGATCATTTATTTTGTAGTACTTTGAAGCCAGGGAGCATGGCATCTCTGTTTTTGTTCTTTTGTCCTTAGGATTGTTTTTGCTATTCTGGGTCTCTTGAAGTTCAAAATAAATTTCATTATTTTTTGTTCTATTCCTGTGAACAATGTCTTTTGGAATTTTGGGGATTGTATTAATTTTGTGTATTGCTTTAGGCAGTGTAGTCATGTTAAATGTATTAATTCTTCCAATCTATGAGCACAGAATACCTTTTCATTTCCTATGTTGTCTTCTATGCCTTTTAATACAATCTTAGAATTGCTTCTTTGTTTATTCCAAGGTATTTTTTAACAAAATATTATTATTTTCCTGAATTTTCTTTCTGCAATTTTATTTCTTGCATAAACATATACAACAGATTTTTGAGTATTGTATATCCTGCCACTTTTCTGGATTAGTTATTTTCTTCCAGCTTTTTACTTGATTGGGGTTCTCTCATTCTGTTTCTCTCTTTCTCTCCCTATCTCCCTATATATGTGTGTGTGTATATATATATATATATATATATATGCACATACACATATATGTATCTATTATTGTGTCATCTACAAATAGTGAGAGTTTCAATTCTTCCATTTTAATTTACATATTTTTTATAATTTTTATTTGTCTAATTGCACTGGACAGTACTTCCAACACCATATTAAATAGCAGTGGTGAGAGTGGAGATTCTTGCCTGGTTACTGATCTTACATGAAAACTTCTCAGTTTTTCTCCATTGATTATGATATTGGATGTAGGTTTGTCATGTATAGCCTTTATTATGCCAAAGTAAAATCCATTCATACCCCTTCTGGAGAGATTTTAACAGCAAAGCGTGTTAAATCTTGTCAAATTATTTTTCTGCATCTTTCAAGATGATCTTGTGGTTTTTGTCCTTTTTGTTGATGTAGTGTAGCACACTTATTGATTTGCATACATTGAACCTTCCTTGCATCACAGTATAAATCCCACTTGCTCATGGTATATGATTTACTTAATAATTGAAGCAATTTGGTTAGGGACTTTACGTTTTTGAGGAAAACTTTTTATTACCTTTTCAATTCCCTTGCTTCTGATTCATCTGTTTATGATTTCTTTTCTTCCTGATTTGATTTTGGAATACTACTTGTTTCCAAAAATGTGTCCGTTTCTTCTAAGTTATCCAATGTATTGCCATATAGGTGTACATAGTAAGCTCTTTTGATCTCTAGGCATTTTACTATATCCATCGGGATTATTCCTCTTTCATGTCTGATTTTATTTATTTGTGTTTTCTTTCTCCTCTTTGTGAGTCTGGCTGGTGGCCTAATTTGCTTATTTTTTCAAAAACCAACTCTTGGTTTCATTGATTTTTTAATAGTCTTTTTTAATGTCTATTTCATTGATTTCTGTTCTAAGGTTAATTATTTTGTTCCTTATGTTAGATTTTGGGTTTTTCCCCTTTCATTTTTTAGTTCTTTAGGTGAATATTTAGGTTTTTAATAGTATTCTTATTTCCTGAGGTAGAATTTTAGCATTATAAATTTTGCTCTTATTTTTTTGCTACATTCCACAGATTCTCATAAGTCATGTCCTATTTTTAATTTCAGCCTTTGACTTCTTATTTTACTCAATAGTTATTCAATAGCATATTGAATAATAAAACTTCTTTGCTATTTTAATCTCCCTCCCCCATGTGATTGATATATATTTGATGCTATTGTAATCCATGATGATGTCAGGTATGATTTAAATCTTTGAAAATTTATCAAGACATGATTTCTGTCCTAACGTATGGAAAAAGACAGTGAGTAGAGATGTTAGAAGAATTACACAAATGAAATATTGACCAAAATTATGTTCAAATCTTGGAAATAAAGCAGGAGAGTGGCATTTTGTCCTTACAAAGACATTGTTAAATGCATTAACTCAAGAAGTGCTTAATTATTTAGGAAAATGCACTTGCAGTTATCTTCACTTTTTTATTTGCTTAAAATCCACATACTTTGAGTTTACAAATAAACTTATTATGTTCAGATCCATCAGATTACACAAAGATTAAAATGTTATGGCTCCCTTAACCAGTTTAATAACTATAGAAAACTTATTTTAGCATTCTTTTAAAAATAAAATCTCACTCATGCATGCTTCTTTAAAGCGGTTTTGCTATCTTACTGATTCCACGTAGACTAAAATGTTTTGCTTGTGCTCAATAATTTTATAAGAGTTAGGCTAACCAAAATTTGGAAAGTTCTACTCTACCCCTCCATATGGATACAAGTATCAAGAGTAGAGACTGTGTATTTCACTGTAATATTCAACAACTATTGTGCTTAACCAATGGACTGAAGCATCGATCCTATGTTTCACAATAGTTGTAGCACTCTCAGTCAACATAGAATAAAAGCTTTAAAAGAAAACGACTTCACCTTTCGAATTTGTTTGCCTGAGTATCATATAACTCAGTATCTTTAGGAGCACATGCTGAATATTTTGGAATTTACTTCAAATCACACTGTTCAAGATGCCTTCAGCTTCTTGTGACAGTTTCTTAATTTGTCCCCATGTCAGTGGCATGGCCTGTCAGGTGTGTGGAGTAATCACTTTGGTTCTTTTCATGCTGGACACCGTCATCTCCTTAATGGGTGGATTCACCTCAAATCTCCCTCTCTTCTGGCTCATGTCGCGGTTTGATTCTGCCAGCAGGAATCCAGGTGTATGATTGTCCGGTACCTGTGGAAATACAAGTATATCCCCTTCCCCATACTTTTACCCATTGTTTTTGCCATTGGCCCTTCTCTTCATCTTGCCACCACACTAGTTACTCAAGATCTTCCCTGCCTCCGGACCCTGTGTGGGCCCAATGAGTTTCTGCAGCAGTGCTATCACCCCCCCGAATGTTGAGAAAATTTAGGGTAAGACTTTGTGAAGTCATTTCCTAAGGGGGTGGTCCTGATTTCACCCTTTTTGTTTTGATAGTTATTGCTTGATATTTGTTGCTAGAATTGTTGAAGACCTTTAGTGGTGTAGGCCTGTACATTGTCTGTTTTCATAGCATGGGGAATTTCCATAACAGCAGAACTATGGTGTAAATGTTCTATGACATGTCAAACCTGTTCATCATCAGTGGAATAGCCCATATGAAGCCTTAACATGTGTCAAAACATACATGTATATATCCTACACCACCAAAGGTGTTGCTGCGTGTGACATCTATTTGCCAAAGTTCATTGGGCACTAAGCCTCTAGGGTTGACTCCAACTCCAAAAGGGTGCTGGTCTTCATGACCAATACAGATGGGTGGTCCATCAAAGCCAACCATGTAGTTTGTTCTCTCTCTTGAATGCCATAAAGCCACCTAAAACACCTGTATCCTTTTTTCTTGTCATGCTTTCAGTAGCTGGTATGGTAGCTACGGCCTCAACAGTGGAGTATGATTACTGGGCCTATGTCTCCAATTTCCCCATTAATAGAATAATCACATGGAGAGATGCAACTACTTTGGTATTTGTCAATGAGACTAGATGGCTGCCTAGTCCATATGACTTCTGGGGTCCTCTGGTGCCCTCAGAAGAAGGCATACCAATCGGCCAGGTAAATATGTTCCCTTCTCTCCACCTATTGGCAACATTTGTTGCTTCTGGTTTTAGGTAATAGCCATTTTCACAGAAGTAAGGTGATCTATCATTGCTTTTATGTGAATTTTTCTAGTAACAAATAAGAAAGAACATGTATTTATAACCCTGTTGTCAATCTTTTTCTTTAGAGAAAGTATATCTAATTTGTCTACCCAATATTTTAATGCATTGCTTGATTTTCTATTGTTGAGTTTTATAAGTTCTTTGTATGTTTTGGATATTAAGCCCTTTTCAAATATATGATGTATGAATAACTTCTCCCAGTCAGTAAGTTATCTTTTTTGTTTTGGATATAATTTCTTTTAAAAAACAGAAGCTTTTCACCTTGATGTAGTACTAATTATTTTTTTTGTTTTTCACTTTGCCCCTGGAATTGAGTCCCTAAAGACACTTCTAGACTGATGTCATGCACTGGCTTGATTTTATTATCTTCTAAGATTTTTATTATTATTTCTATAGCCTCAAATCCAAGTTTCTATCCTTTTTTAATTAATTTCATTGCATTATATTAGAGAGTGGTCTAGATTAATTCTTTTGCACATGTGGATGCCTAGTTTTCCCGGCACCACTTAATGAAAAGACTTTCTCCATGGTATGCTGTTTATCCCCTTATCATAAGCTAACTAAGCATGTATGTGTGAATCTATTTCTGGTGATTCATTTCTATTTTTTGATGGTGTTTCTATTTTTATTCCAGGTCTGTGCAGTTTTGATCACTATCGCTTTGTAGTTTAGCTCAAGTTCTAGGAGTATAATACTTGCGTTTTTGTTCTTTCTCTGCTAATTGACTTGTTTGGGTTTTTTTGTTGTTGTTGTTATTCTATAAGAATAATAAAATCATTGTTTCTCTTTCCTTGAAAATTTCCAGTAGGGTTTTGATTGAGATTGCTTTGACCCTGTATATTGCTGTAGGTAAAATGTTTATTTAAAAAATGTCAATTCATCCCAACAATGAGCATAGGATATCTTTCCATTTTTTGCCTTTATTTCTTTACTTCCTCTAGGAGCATCTTTATCAGTATGCACTGATGGAACAGCAATTGGATCCATTGCGTCCATCCTGAAACAGTCCACATACATCCTAAGGATCCAGGGTTGGACTCCAAGGACTGTGGGTGGGGAGGAAACAATGTGAACAACTAAATAAAACAAATAATATGCAGAGAGAGAGATCAAGATGGTGTTGGCTGAAACAGGTCCTTAAGACATTACAGAGAAAATCCAGAAGTTTTTCTGGAGTGTGCACAAGTGTGCACAAGTAATTTTGGGTACTAATATTTTCATTTCTCTAAAAATAAATAATGAGCAGAGAAATTTTGAGACATTTGGTAAGCATGTTTAATATGAGATATGCTAAATTTTCCCATTTGTGGCATTTTGAAGGTCCATCAGCAATGTCATAACTTCCAGTTGCTACTGAGTTTTGTTATGACTAACCTTGTCAGTCTATGTCCTAATTGCATCCATTCTTGTGGGTTTGTATCTCTGCGGTTATAATTTGAATAGCATGTTCTGCATGATATTGAGCTTCATTAAGAACTCAAGAAAATCAGAGATTTTAGGATGGTTAAAGTAGTTGATAAGTTAATTCGTAGGAAATTTTTAATATGACTCACATTCTTCAGTGAAAGGGCCTTGAATCTATTCATAAAATGTTCATCCTCTATGAATTTTTGACACATTTATTTGGTTCCTCTCTTTTTATTTACATATCTTTTTAACAATCTTCATCCACATAATCCTTAAGTGAAGTTATTTCTACAGTAGTAGAAATTTATTTGCATTTTCACATTATTTGCATTTTCTCTATTTCTTTGCAATCTGAATAGTCAATTTTGTTGACTTTCAAGATTGAACTTTTTACTTATTTCTCTTTTGTTTTTCTATTCACTATTCCATTGTACTCTTATCTTACTTCCACTAGCTTTACGTTTGATATAGTCTTTCTCTAGTCTTCAGGTTGCAGTTGTAAAATTAGGTTATTGATTTGAAATATATCATATACATATATGTTTCCTTAGAGAACTGATTTTGATAACTCCTATTAGGTTTGGCATGCTATGTTTAGTGTAATTATCTCTAAATAATTCAAATTTTCTTGCATTTTTTGTATGACTCATTTTTTAATGTGTTTATTTTTGAAACCTGCTTATTTCTTCTGTTATATATTTATGCTTTGTCCCACTTAAGTCAGAAAAGCTATTTGGTGTTATATCAGTTAAAAAATGAAAATTATTTTGTGTTTAGATGGAGGTGGAAGATTAACAGCACATTTTGGAGATGTAAATACCACAAGACATGGGGATGCTCTCTGCTAGCCAATTATGCTGGTAATGAAAAGACACACTGAGAATGGGGAGCCCTCTTCCACTGGCAAGGAAGATATGTGTGAATTTCACAACTATTTAGTCTCTTAAGGGTCTTCCACACACTTTGCTTGAAAAATGCAATAACAGTGTGATGTGTTGATTTTTTTATTTACATAACCTTTTGCAGAAAATATAAGAATAAAAACATTACGCTAGTAACAAAATCCTGTATAGAATTATAGAAGTATAGAATTATTATAAAATGTCAATTGGGGAATAAAAAACAAATACGTTGTAGTTTTTGCCACGCAACTTCTTTCATTGTACAAGTTCAAATTACATGCAGGAATGAGAGTAAGGAGGTAGTAAATTAATAGAACTGTACAAAACTCCATCTGTTTGCAATTGATCACACATTGTCACTTTTTTGACACTAAAATATTTTCTAGAATGTGCATATTTATAATCCATTGCAATAGCACCTATTATCTTTTCTCATGGTTTTAGAATATACCAGAATTTCAAAATTTGTATGATACAAATGCTTTAGAATTTTAATATTTTTCAAATTGTAAATCAGTACAAATTTCTGTGGATATTAAAGATTTTTATCATTGATATGATTTTTCTTTATGATTAATCATTTAAATAAACTTATGTCATATAAATCTGCAATGTAAAGAAAAAGTTTATTAACAACTTCTATATCTGTGCTTCATTATTTTCTGATTAACTACGTAAAATAGAAATCAGTAAGCGGAGAAGAAAGACTGAAGAGCCGGTCACCAGACAGGAGAAATCTTTGCTCTAGGACTATCATTTAGAAAAGTTGTCTTCCGAACTGCTTTTTTCTTTGCCAGAATATAGCATCCTGGAAAGACATATAATTTATAAAGGAAAAACTACCAGCAATGTAAATACTTATTACGTGAGAGTAGAGGTGAGAGAGACATGTAATTGTCATATTTTAGTCAATAAATAACAATGCAGATTAAGACACAGAGAGCATCAAAATTAAAATAAATCACTCTCAATTCTGGAAATCACTGTGAAGCTCAAAGAATCACCTAGACAAGTTCAGATTCTTTCTTCAAGCTAGGAATAAATTATACAAAGAACAAATATATTGTTCTGAGCAGATATAAACTACGGTGGAACAGAGAAAAAAATGTTAAAATGTTAACATGTATTAGTTTTTTAAAATATCTGAAAAGGTAGAGTCATCAACAGCAATGCAAGTTTTCATAGGTCAGATTAATTTAAAAACAAAAACTTCCTGCATTTCTTTTTTTCTCTTAGAGACCGCACACAAAAAATAATCACCATATGGAAATAAAGCAACATATCCATGGTCATGCTAGCAAAGCCATTTACAAATGAAAATAGACTGGTTGGAAGGAGAGCATGAAGGAAAAAAAGAGGAGGTAGAAACATTTATTTGCTCAGTTCGACTGTTCCTGCTCCTGTCCCCTCCTCCTCACTTTTCCCTGCTGGTCACAAACTTAGGTCCTTGGGCTTTACTTGTTTATGCTCCAGCCTCTGGCTTAATGACTGAGCTATCTTAATATAAATCTCAAAAACAAGAGTGGGTGCCCTGGTGGAGTAGTGGATTGGTCAGCTCCCTTGACTTGTACAGTCCGTATAGATACCTTCAAGTCCAGGGGCAGGGGAAACAATCAATCTGAACAAATAAATAAAGTGTTTCTTCCTCCTCTCTCTTCCTGACTACCTGTCTCTGGTCACCTTCATTAGTGCCTGAAACTTTCTTTAGAAAAAAAAAAAATCAACGTTAAAAATCGATGTTTCATAGAGATGTAAAAGTTTTTCTTCTATTTTTTTTAATTTTTGAATGCACAGATTTCACCCGTGTGTGTGTGTGTGTATTCAAAAGTTTATTATCTTCAGAAGAAATGTTATTTCAACATGAAAGTAAAATCCTGGATAGAGATCTAATTGATGCAGAGATTTTAGACATGTATAGGCTGTCCATAGAGACTGTTTTAAATGTGATAGTGCAATTTTGGTTCATTTTTTCTTTTATCTATTAATCTAGGGACATGTGTAATGTCAGACGAAAGGGGAAATTGAGTTTCCCTGGGTGTAGTCTGTGAGGGGCCCCAAAAGCCCTGTCTCATTTTTGTCTCAATGAAATCTGGTCAGTGTACTCATGTAAAAGATTAGACAAAATGATCTCTGAAATAGGCCTGTAAAATATGGACGTTGACAACAGAAGTGAGTTTCCCAGAAGGGAAGGGATGGTGGCGGGAGCAAAGGACACTGCAAGTCTAAGCAACAGTGGGGAGTTTTAATCAAAATTTTATAGAGGACGTGATGTGATATCATATGTTTGATGAAGAGTGAATCTGCAAATCTAAAATTTGTATTGTTTTGTAATCAAACTTACCTCAATAGAAGACATACTGTAATTATGTTCTACACTTTAGGCACCATCTTCATTTTACATTTGAATGAATTTATTCTCAATATTCTTAATATCATTTTATCATTGCAATTCTGAGAAGATATGCATGTAGATAAAGACATATACATAGATATTGATTCTTAAACATTTTGTGTACATGTACCTTTTTTTACAAAGGTATAGTGTATAAAGATAAATAATGAGAGATTGGTAATAAATATAGGCAAAATTTTATATCTAAAAGAGAGACAAATATAGGGTAGAAGCAAGAAAACATGACTTAGGTCCCTACTTCAACATTACCCGAATTCCATGAGAACAGTATAATTTTTTTACTAAGTCATTGAAGGCTTGAATAACTTGTTTGTTCCTTAGGGCATAAATAAATGGGTTTAATATTGGGGATATGGAAGTAGCTAATATTGCAATTCCCTTATTAATGACTGATCTTTTGCAGAAGGTTTGATATAGATAAAGATACAGCTGCCATATGTAATAGAAACCACAATCATGTGAGAACAGGTAGAACATGTTTTTTCTCTTTTGCTGGCAGAGGGGAATCTTAGAATCGTTTGGATAATACCTGCATAGGACCAACCCATGAACATGAGAGTCACTATAAGGATAAATGCAGAACAGACAATACCATCTTATCTATGAACTGTGTATCTGAGCATGAAATCTTCAAAATAGCATTAATATCACAGATAAAATAATCAATACTGTTAGAGTCACAGAATTCCAGACCCAGTAGCAAACTAAGCAATGGAAATAGCATCAGTAGTGTTATTATCCAACAGCAGAAATAAGCCTCTTGCAAACCCTGTGGTTCATGATAGTCACATAATGCAGGCGCTTGTAGATGGCTACATATCGATCATAGGATGTAGTGGCCAGTAGAAAAAACTGTGTTACTCCAAACAGGTATATAAAAAACAGTGGGCAAACACAAGCATTAAAAACAATGGTCCTGTCACCCTTTGGTAGATTGTACAAGAATCTAGGAACGCAGGCGGAAGTGAATGAAATTTCTAAAAAGGAAAAATTTTTTTAGAAAATAATACATGGCAGTTTTAAGATGAGAGTCCACTAATGTGAGAAGGACAATTATCAGGTTCCCAGTTACACTCAGCATGTAGGTGATAAGGAGAAATATAAAAATCGAAATCCACAGCTGTGGGTCATCTGTCAGTCCCAAGAGGATGAATGTAGTTATTGTATGATTTCTCATTTTTGGTTCCTGATTTCTCCCAATCTGTGTGTAAATTGAGAAAAATGAGACTCAAAAGTGGGGAAGATTGTTTTCAGGTGTATTTTTGTTTCAAAAATTCATGTAATTTATTTTATTTTGTTATAAGATGTGTATTTCAAACACATTCTTGCTTTCTTCTCTGTTATTATGTCATTGACTGCTTTAAAACCTTAGTTTTCAAATATTATGAGCACAACATGTAATAAGAAATGCATTTTGCATTGGAATCAGGCATGCATGCAAAGATACATGTGACTGAATACATGAAACAAAATTTTCACAAATTACTAAACTTTAGCTACCCTGTGTTCATGATTCCTCCGCTAATCTCTCTCATTAAAAAGAAATGAGTACCATCAAGCTAATTTTATAATTGTTTAGTAGTCCAATCTATGGTTTGAAAATATAAAAAACATGAAATTGTTTTAAGTATTCTGTCATCAATAAATATTCCATGGAATATAGGATTTTTTTCTCATTTTTTCAAAAATTTTCCCTGTTTTCATTACTGTTTAGAATGTAATTGTTGACAGCATGCATGTGTTTCTTAGGTGTAAGGAGATCATAAATATCATGAGTGTACTTTGGGGATAGAATTTTTTCCTATTTACAAATTAAACTTCAGCCCAGAAACACTGATCTACCTGCAGTTCTTATCCTAGACAAGATGTAAACACCTGGGAAGAGGGTGCTCTGATAAACTGTGACTGCTGTTCCATTGCACCAGAGTTGAAGACTCTCCTTGCCATGGAGAAAGCTACACTAATCTACAAAGGACACATCTGTATAAATCATCTTCACCAGACCTGGAACTTTCCATGAGTGTCTCAAAACTTTTATGCTTTTGCTTGATTTTCACTGATTTTTCATTCCTTTTTTTTATAGGAAAACACTGAGAATTATTTGCATGTGATCATTAATAAGTGAGAGATTGTTCTGTGGAAATGTGGACAGCAGGAAAATATTTCTTTCATTATTTTATGATTTCAGTTTGCATTTGTCTGTGAAAATATATTTGCTCTTCCAAGTCAGTAATATTATCATCAGCTATATGATAGTTAAACACATTAGCTTCATTTTAACATATTCAATAATTTTCTCTAATTTTGAGTTTAAGCTTGATACTCTATTGTATAAGATATAACTTCTAAAAAACCACTACAGTGAAAAATATTTCTAGGTGGTTTCTGAAATTTTAATGAAGTATAGCCATTTTTGAACTTTTCCTGTATTTGACACTATCAACCACATTACAATATTCCATGTATGTTTTTTGCATCACATATTTATTTTAAAGACAAGGAGGGAGGAAAGAGAAAAGAAAGGAGGGAGGAAGAAAGGGAGAAAAGAAGGAAGGAAGGAATTCTTCAAATTTATTTATTTAATTTGGGTTTTTCACTCTGGCCCTGGGTCTTTAAGCCTGGTCCTTGGTCTTTACATGGTTCACCTGAGACACAATGGCTAACCCAATGGTTTTTATTTTTGGTTTGAGATTTCTCCCTTTGAGGTAACTCGTTCCTGCTTTTATAACACTAATATTGCTCAGACTTCACCCAAATTTCTTCTTGTCTTTTTTTCCAGGTATTAATACTGAACACTTCATTAAATTCCATGTTCAATTTAGTGTTTAAAATGTAATAAATGGATATTTCTCTCATGATCATTCTATCTGCAAATCATTTGTAGCTGGAAGTTTCAAAGTGCTGTAATTGAGCTTGACCATTATCAAATTCACATTTTTGAGTACCACTATTATTTTGGGAGAAAATTTTAAATTTGGGGATGATTGGCTTGTTTTGTAGCTTGGAATCATGGATTAGGCTGTTAGGACTATAGACAGTGGCTACTTGACTATCTTGCTGCAGCCAATTTTCATAAACTATCTGGAAAAACTTCTCACTCATTCTTTCTGTATTTTCCCTTAATCCATTCATTTCTTTATTCTGATTTATGCTGACTCTCATTGACCACTTTCTTAAATTTAGTTACATAACATTGCATTATTGCATTGTATAGGTTTTATAAATTGATATTTATTATATCTTTTGTTTTGAGCAACACTCATTTTTGAATATTGACATTGCATCTCAAGCTATGTTTTACATCATAACCCCCACCAGAGTTCCACATCCTTCACCAACACATTCCTCCTCGTTCCATCCCTCCCCACTCTCAACTCTTGGCAGTCATCCTCTTGTGTCCTGAGAGTTGTTGCTGTGGTTTGTTTATTTGTTTGATTTCATTTATTCTACCTGTGAGTGAAGTTATCTTACACTTCTATTTTATTTTTTTCTGACTTATTTCACTTAACGTGATTCCTTTCAATTTAGATTGTTGCAAGGTACAATTTCCTTTTTTTTTTTTCCTTTTTTTTTAGAAGTTACATGAATTCCACTGAGTGTATATCAGACAGCTTCTGTATTCAGTTATCTGTTGTTGTTTTTTTATGTTGCCTGAGTTTAAAATGTATGTCATTATAAATCAACACCTAAATCACTAAGAGTATGAATCACCTACACAAAGTAAGAAATTAGCTATACATTTTATCATACCTTGTGAATAGTGAGGTAACAGACATTCAAATGGAATTTTGCCTTTATTGTAATAGCCACCAACCGAATAATTGGAGACAAGGAATTAATTCTAGACAGCTATTTATAGTCAGAGCAGAGAAAACTATATTGCTTCTTTAATAGAACTGACAGAAACTGCTATGACTCCTCTTATTTGATGTATTCTGACTCTAAGGGAAATGTTACTCCTTTTTTTATTAGGTCATAGAAGTGTGTTCAGTTGGCTGACTGATATCACACCTTAACCTACCAACTCTGCCTATACATGATGCCTACAATAAAGCACAAAGTGTTAATAAATATATGCTCCAATTTGCATAGTTATAGCTAGATTTTATGGCTACAATTTATGCCTCAGTACAACTGTCAGAAACACATGAACTTGAGAAAAAGAACTCTTACATTCCCATTTGTCCCAATAGCTGCCCTCAGGTTATTCCTCATCCATCACTATTCACTGCAGTAGCACCTATTCATATGTGTTGTTCAAGTCCATGAAGTTTTTCCTAAAAAATAAATTAAAAGAAAAATGTTTCTCATAGAAATCTGACTACATTTATTTGGCCATGTGAGCAGTTTCCACTAGTAGCTCTTAACATTTCCCCCTTAAGAAGTAAAGGCAGAATTTGTACAAACTCAATGCCCATTTGCCATAGTATATCGCCAAGAGCTAACTGTCTCCAGGAATGAGAGGGAGGACTGACTCTGGTTATGCAAGGGGAAGATATGTAACACTCCCAAGACTGAGACACCACACAGCTATGGGTAGACTAATTAATAGAGAATCATAGATTAAGTAATAAAATCAATTAATAGATTTGAGAATTTAAAAAGGATTACATTTATAGCCTGCCTACATCTCTATTCGTTATAAATAGACTCTTAGTTTAGTGTGATATCCATCTGTGGACTTGATTTTATTTCTTATCATAAGGATTTAGAGAAACAAGTCAATCCTGTGAGACTACATTCAACATGATCTGGACACCCCAAATCTCTTTATTGCTTTTTTGTGAACCGATGTCTAGTGAAAAGAAATAAAATTCCTGTGCTTTTTATAAAGTTTATGTAATCAGAATGTATGAGTCAAGTTTAGTCAGTTTCTTCAATAACATCTAGGTCACGCAAATTGTGAGATCTAATTGAGATAATCCACACAGAGTTCTTGAAAGACAGTTAGAGAAAGATTCTACTCTATTTGTCTCCCCTTTTCTCCCTTCTTCCTCTTCATCTCTATTTGCCCATAAATTTTCCAAAAGCTATGTCAGTTCATCTGAGCCCTAATAAATAGCCACTCTGATCATAAGGATTTATTTCCTGCGTGCTCTATGAATTAGGAAACTTAAAGACTATCACCATTCATGTTAAGTTATTGAAGGTGTCCAGGTCTCTACCATTTTATATAGCAGGAAATAGGCTTTCCACATTTCACTGAAAGGTGACCAAAGACATATGACATGGGAAGATATTTCTGTTTGCAAATAAAGAATACAAGTCTTTCAATTTCCTCTATGCGGAGGTATGGAATGATATCCCACTAACAACAGCATTAGTTTGTTAAATGTAAGATATTTAAAAATATTTGAACTTAAAGGCACCCACAAAAAAAAGAACAAAAAAACAAAACCTAAACTTGTTTTCTAACATCACATTACTGTTCCTTTTTTCTCACCAAGACTGTAACACTAACAGCATGGATCTTCTATATACTGGAACATATCTATAATTTATAGATGCCTTCTACAGAAAGAAGAACTAATCTAGACTTGGGAAAAAAAAATCTGATAATTAGGGTCTCTTTAGAGAGACTCTCTAAGGAACTGACATGTAAAACAAATTGAGAAAAGTCTTAAGTCCTCAGGACTTCACCGTTGCATTCTAACTCAAAGAATATCCCTTTCTAATCATCTGAACTAGCTTCTGTGGCAGCCAGCTATTAATGAATGTTTTCATTAGTTAAATAAATTCAGGTGCATTTTCTATTTACAATATTTCCAGGAATATTTGCATTTAATTAATCAATATTACTTATGTCAGTATTACTGCTAATTTAATATCCAGATGAAAGATAATATAGCTATATGTTGGCATAATCCTAGAATAATGCAAGTTAGTGAGTGAGATCTATTCAGATTATCCCTCAAATTATTCTGTTCCAGCGAGTACTAATGAATTCATTCAAGACATATTTCCTGACAACTTGATATATAATAGGTACTTATCTACCTACTAAATATAAAATGAGTGAACAAAAACTGACCCAAGTTTTTACTGATACATGAAATAAATATTTCTCATGAATCGAATCAATTCACATTTCACTTTACTAAAATGAAAGAACATTGGGAATAATTACTCTTTACTGAGATACCCAGATTGATTGTTGTCATCTTAGTTTTAAATATAGAAGTTTGATATATCACTGAAACCAAAAGATCAATTGTTGAGTACAGAATAAGAGTAGAATTAACAAACAAATACATGCTTACTCTTATGAAGACAATAATGGCTTTCATTGGATATGCAGTCCTGATTGTTCCAAGATGAAAGTGAAAGTGGAGTGGAGTCAATATGCTCATAAATGCCTCTCTCATGGGGACTTAATCTATTCCCACAACAGTTTTTGAAATAAATATGCCATCATTGTTTTCAATAGTTCTTACCATACACAAACTCTCCTTGGAGACCCTATTCCACTTGATCTAAAAGGTGATTCTTTAATCTCAGTACTAAAATAAAAAAAAAAAATACATATATATATATATATAGTATTTAAAGTAAATGACAAAACAGAATTTTTTAGGGTATTCTGAAAGATAATTTCTGATATGTGTGCAAAAACGTATTTTTACAAAATATGATGAGATATATGTTATTGTATCTCAGTCTCTTATCTATGTGCAGGACACTTTTGTGAATAAGGGGCCCTTTGTGACCATAGTTCACACATTACTAATGAATCTAATAGGACTTGAATTTTGGCAAAGCCTGAGAGTCACAGGCAGAAAGTATGTCTCTGGAGACTATCAGATGTAACAACTTTCCTAGCCACAAACCAAGTGAATGCAATTTCCTAATGAAAGATATAACTCTGACAAATCTTCAATCTTAGATAACAAAGATTCAAAATTACTTCACATCCATACTTTCAGTGAAAGATATCTACAAAGAACTTGGTGATGGGGACGGTGTTAAATACAGATTGAGATGCAATGTAAATGTTGTATAAGGAATATAGCATTGTGAACAAAAGGAATAACAAATTTTGGAGTAAAATAAATAATTAATAATACATATCACAAAACGCATGAAAGAAATCAGAAAATGCAAATACGGTATGGTATCATTTATATATTAAATCCATCAAACCTGAGTTTATAAATATATATAATGTATAATGGTATATATAATGGTAGTTATGAGTTAAGAGAGTAGAAAAACTTTTCTTGGTGTTTAAATGTAAGGGTTTGCAACTTGTAAATTAATAAATTCTGGAGATCTAATGCATATGTTTAGTAATTATAGTGTATTATACTGTATTATAAACTTTAAATTTGCTGAGATTTTATTCTTAACAAACACTGTATCTCAGTTAAAATTTTTTAAATACTAAAATATTTTTAAAATGGAAAACTATAATATATAGTGAATTGCCAAAAACTATTGTCATTTGTCCTATTAATATAGATTTATTTGTATCATTATTTACAATATACTACTGTCTAGTATAGAAAAAGTGTTTAGAGAAGTTAGAGAAGTTCATAATGAAATATTAAGAAAAATGTTTCCAAGTATTGTGAATAAAGGAGAATGACAGTTTTTATGTCATTGCTCAACAGGGTCACCCAAAGATATTCAATTATGCAAAACATGCAATGATTTTCACATTGTTTTATACCATTTGCTTAGTGTCCAGACACTACAAATTTCCACAATTACTCATAGTTTTTGTCCCACAGAAAATATCATACAAAGATTGCAATATCATGGTCTATAGACTTTAGTAAGTTGGGTTTGTATTATAAAACTTGCTTCAGTTTTCTTTGAAATATAAAATTTTTAGTCCATGAAAACTTCTTTAGGATGTTTTACCATTTTGGTGTTCCATTGCGTTCAGATTAAACATATAGGAAGTCAATATTTTGCATGATTAAAACTTTTTGGCCTGTCCTTCTGGAGTAGCAGTTTGATCAGCCACCATCCACCAGTCAACATATGTCCCAAGGACTCATTTTGCATCCTAGTGCAGTGGGTAATGAACAAAATGAACAATTAAAAAAAAAAGTGTTTCTTACCTCCTCTGTCTTCTTGTCTTCCTGCCTCTATTTACCTTCATTTTTGCATGCCTCTTTCCTCAGAAAAGAGGCTTTAATTTTTCTCCATTTTTATTATTCACTTAAATAATTTTAAACCATAGAAATAAGGAATAGAAGAGCAGAGACTTGAAAAAATGCCCTAAATCTGTGCTTAGTTTTATTCTGATTAATTACATAAACCTGGATATTAGTAAATTGAGAAAAAAACTGTGGGATTATTCACTAGCTGGGAAGAAACACTTGATCTGTGAATATTTTTACAATATTTCTTATCTCTATCTTTAAAATATTTATTGATGACCCATTTTATCATAACCTGATATCAATAAAATATGTCTTATCACAAATCATCACTGTACATAAAACAATGAGTTAATCACCAACAGTCCAATTATATCCTTCAACATACAATTGACACCTTATATCCCATTCGCCCCTTTTATTTTGGTAAACAGATAAATCAAAGTAATGACAATGAGATATAACTTTAAACTTGTGAGGCAGACAATTTTTCAAAATTTTGGAAAAAAAAATGTTGAGAAGAATGTAAAGAAATGGGAACACTTTTACACTGTTGATGGGCTTGTAAATAGGTGCAACCTTATGAAAAGTTATATCATTATTCCTAAAAATCTGAGAAGGATGTCTAGTATAAGCCTATAATCTCACCACTTCTGGACACTTACTCAAAAGATAAAAGTAACTAATTTGTAAAGATATATGCACACTCATGCTTATTGCAGCATTATTTACAGTAGCCAAGAATTAGAAATGAAGTGTTCCTTATCAGATAAATGTACCATATATAAATATACATACACACACACACAATGAAAAATAACAGAGTCCTTTAAAAAAGAAGATCCAGTCATTTGGGACAATTTGTATGAAACAAGATGGAATTAAGCTAAGTGAAATAAATCAGGAGAATGACAAATACTGGATCATGCCACTCATGGAATATAAAGAAGCAAAACAAAGGAAAAGACAAAACTGAAAACAACACTTGGACATTAACAATAAAACTGAAGCTATCAGTGGGAAATGAAATGGAAAGTTGGGATCAAGGCGGGAAACAAGGTGGGTGTGGGTCGTGATGGTGGGGTTCAATGGACAATAACGAAGGACTTCTGGTGATTTGACGTTCGGTGTTCTGTGTTATTTAAGGAATGGTGAACCTGCACACATGAGCAATATACCTCAACAAATGTTAATTAAAATAAACAACTCTCTTTTGGATCTGAGGGATAAAGATTTTTCCTGACAAACAAAACCTAAATGCAACCATGAGACATCTCGTAGAAGAAATGCTGCAAGATACTCTTCAATCTAAATCAAAAGAAAATTCACAAAAAATTAACCAAGGCAATAAATGTTTAGACAAAATAGGAAAACAAAAGTCAAGTTGCTTGAGAAAGTCATATTATATCAATATTCACCCTGAATACAAAGCGAATGGACTCATTATTTAAAAGGCACAGAGTGGTTGGATAGATTATAAAACAAAACCCAAGTGTGTGCTGAATACAAGAAATTTACATAAAATCTAAAGACAAATATAGATTTAAAGTGAAGGAAAGAAAAATGATACTGCATCTAATGGAAAATTAAAAAAGAAAGAATCAGTATATTAATATCCGTTAAAGTAAACATACAGTCAAAAGAGGTAACACTGACATTGATTAACATTATATAATTATAAAGTAACCAATACACCAAAAATGAAAGACAAGGAAAAATAGTTAAATATTTTATGCCTATTTGTCAAGAGAATTGGCATAGCTAAAATGGTCATATTATCTAAAATAATACAGTGATATAACATAATCCCATCAAAATCTCTGACATTCTTACCAAAAATAGAAAAAAAATTAAATTTATTTGGAAATGCAAAAGATCCAAAAAAGCAAAATACAATATTCAAAAAGACAAAGGAGATATCATACTTGCTGATTTCAAACTATATTACAAAGTAGTAATGATCAGATCAGAATGCTACTGAAATAAAAAAGAGACACACAGATCAATGGAATACAACTGAGAGACTAGAAATAATAAACCCATATACATGGGTAATTTATGATAAAGGAGCCAAGAACATACAAAAGGACAAGGACATTATCTTTAATATATGATGTTGGGAAAACTAAAAATTCACATACAAATTATGAGATTAGACCACTATTTAACAATATGCAAAGAAGTTAATTCAAAATGGATTAAATGTTTCAATGTAAATCCAGAAACAATAAAAAGTATAGAAAATGCAAGCAATGTAGGGGATATACTTCTTGACATTAACCTAAGACATGCCATTGGGAACATTGATTATACTGAATATAATGACTTTAATAAACACATGAAACTACATCAGTCTGCCGATTTTCTGCACAGCAAAATTAGCTATCATCAAAACAAAAAGACATCTTACAAAATGGGAGAAAACATGAAGAAATTGTACGTTCTGATGAGAGGAAAATATAAACATACGTATAAAAAAGTCACAAAACTCAATTTAAAAAAAAGAATCCAAACAAAAAAAAGGGGCAGTAGCTCTAAATAGACAATTCTCAGAGAAGGACATACCAATGGCACATAGGCACCTGAAAAGAAATTCCACATCTCTTGTTATTTGGAAAAAAAAAAAAGGCTATCAATGAAATATCACCTCACAACTGTGAGGATAAATAAGATCCAAAACTGGAAACAAATCTTGACAAGGAGGTCCAGTGAAAACTCATACACTTGTTACTGGGATTGTAAGCAGGTGCAACAGTTATGGAAAGCAGCAAGGGTTCTTCAAAAAAATAAAAATAGGGGTTCTGCCGGTCAGTGCTGTCTGTTTTGAGTGTTACATTTCCTTTCAGCAGACATGTTATTTTCAGGGTTATAAATTAGATATTTCCAAATGTCAAAAAAAATGCCTTCTTGATATCATGAACACATTTACTAGAACACCACGATTTTGCAGCACACTATGGTGGCTCATGTCTGGGACACTGTCTACCTACAACACAGGAACCTATGTGCACAGCCTGGGTCCGGAAGCACAATTAAAATGAAAAATTCGAGAAATAAAAAGTACTTCCTCTTCTTGCTTCCTTGCTGTCTGCAGCCTACCTTTTTAAAATCCTTGATGACCTTTCTTCTTCAAAAATAAAAGCAAAAATAAAAAAATGATTTGCAGAGATATGCACCAGTTTATTTATGACACCATTATTTTATAGTCACAAGTGGGAAACAAACAAGGTTCCCAGTCAGTAATTTATCTGTGATTAGATAGAAATGACTGGATAAAAAATGATATGATGACCATCTTCCATGTGAACCATCATGGATCGATCCGAAGGGTCTTTTGGTTAGTGATACCAGTGAGGTGAATTACAAATATCTTGTGATTTCTTTCATACATGTGATATATAAAGAAGTCAAACAAACAATAAAAGCAAAGGAAAAAAAATCTACTTTCAGTCTATAGAATCAAAGTAATGGTTACCAAAAGGGATTGGGAAAGGTGTGGGAAAAAGGGATCAAAGGTGTCCAATTTATGGTGAAGGATAGAATTAGACGGTGGGATAAATTTAATATAATAAATGCAGATGTTTAAATCTGTGATACAATGTATTTTGAATAAAATAATGAAAAGAAAAAGCAAGTTATAGTTGGCTAAACTCCTGTAATACATTTTAATGAAAGCTGAAGTGTCAGTAGTCTACTCAAATTAAGGTTACTGAAACTGTTAGAAAATGAACAGAATGCATTGAAAAAGAGTAACCAATGGCAGAGGAAGATTTCAGAGACCAAGATATACCTGAAAAAGAGAAAAGTTTTTGCTTTCCTTTTCTCTTGAGGACCATGTCATGAAAAAATATATAAAGAAATAATCCATGATCCTTAAGAATATACTCACTAAAATAACCAAAAAACCTTGGCATAAATCTTAAAAGTAAGCAGCTTATTCTAAAACTTTTTGAGGATTG
This sequence comes from Solenodon paradoxus, assembly GCA_004363575.1. Lineage (NCBI taxonomy): Eukaryota > Metazoa > Chordata > Mammalia > Eulipotyphla > Solenodontidae > Solenodon > Solenodon paradoxus. The sequence continues at coordinate 110,665 of RJWH01000972.1, forward strand.
AAAATCGGTCCTTCAATATGGTTATAAGAACGTATGTTATTTGAGAGTGCTAAAAAATTTGTATGTTTTTTTCTAAAGTGTATTTTCTTTTAAAGGCTATGTCAATTTTAAAACAGAATCCTAAATAAATTTACATCTATATTTTTAGAGGATAATTTAATCAGTAAAGGATTGGATAAAATTGTGAAAAATTTTACCAATAAGATTCTATGATTATTTTCTATAATTTGCAGATACCTTCATCAATTTCCAAATGGACAACCAATTCTTTTTCAAGTGTTTGAATTACTGTTTTTAGCATTGCACTCTTCTTTGTTTTCTTTCCTAATTTTTACTCGAACTGTAGTTGCAAGCTGGGGTCCTTGGGTTTTTTGTGCTGTCCCTAACCTACTTTCTTAATCTGAGACACACGGGTGCACCCTATCATTGCATTCTTAAAGAAGATATTTATATGTCTATTTTACTGTGTATAAAAACATACAAATACATAACTACAGATAAGTAATTACAGACTTGTAAGCATTATCTATTCCTTTGATTTCAAAAAACAGTCCATGAAAACAAGTAAAGTATTGATGATCACGATGGATATTTAATAAAAGCATAAATTTAGATCTAAAGAGGCAGAAATTGGGTAGAAAGTACCCTTATGGAACCTTACTCCAAATAGCTCTAATTCCTTGACAGCAGTATAATTCTTTGACTAAGTCATTAAAGGCCTGTATCACTTGTTTGTTCCTCAGGGTATAAATAAATGGATTTAACATTGGGGAGATGGAAGTAGTTAATATTGCAATCCCTTTATTAATGGCCATTTCATCTTTTGCTGAAGGTTTGACATAGACAAAGATACAACTACCATAGGTAATGGAAACGACAATCATGTGGGAAGAACAGGTAGAAAATGCTTTTTTCCTTTGTTGGGCAGAGGGGAATCTGAGAATCATTTGGATGATACTCATGTAGGACCAAACCACACACATGAGAGTCGCTATGAGGACTAATGCTGAGCAGATCATAACCATATTCTCTATGAGCTTTGTATCTGAGCAGGAGATATTCAGGATAGCATTAGCATCACACATAAAACCATTAATGACATTAAAACCACAGAATTCCAGACTCAGTATCATGCCAAATGGGGGCAATATAGCCAACAAAGTAGTTACCCAACAGCTGAAGATAAATCTATTGCAGACTCTGGGGTTCATGATGGTCACATAATGTAGAGGTTTGCAGATGGCTATATATCGATCATAAGACATGATGGCTAAGAGAAAAAAGTGTTACAGCAAACAGGTGTATGAACAATAGTTGGCACATACAAGCATTATAAGTAACTGTTCTGTCACCTGTTGATAGACTGTACAAGAATCCAGGAATGCAGGTGGAAGTGAATGAGATTTCCAAGAAGGAAAAGTTTTGGAGAAAAAAGTACATGGCAATTTTAAGGTGCAAATTTACAAAGGTGAGGAGGACAATGATCAGGTTTCCGATTGCACTCAACATGTAGGCAATAAGTAGAAATATAAAAATCAGAATTTGCAGATGTGGGTCATCTGTCAATCCCAGGAGGATGAATGTTGTTTTGTCTGTGTCGTTTCTCATTCTGGCTGCTGACTTTTTCCCACTCTGTTTAAACTAAAAGATATGAGATATAAATAAAGGAAATAATTATTTTCAGATGCCATATTGCTTAGAAAAGTCAATCAATGAATTTTATATGACCAGATGATGAGCATTTTAAATCTACTTATGTTTCTGCTCTTGAAAATATATCATTGGCTTGAAACCTTGAATTTCGACCTCTTAGCACAACACAGAAGTGATACACATTCTATATTGCTTTTTATATCAGTATGTACACAACCACGTGCACACAGAAGTGCATGTCTGAAACAAAATTTTCACAAAATCACTAACATTCAGCTTTCTTGTTTTCATACTTTGTTTCTATCTCATTTACTTTTAACATTATTGAAATAATTTTGTAATGGCTAGTGGTCATACTTCTATTTTTTAAAAATGCAATGTTTTAAACAGTTCTTCATATAGTCCAAAGATTTATAGGAACTTTTTCATATTTGAAAAGGTATTTTACCCTTGTCATTTTCTCTTTGAAATAAATGTATTCACATTACATCCCTATTTCCTCAAGAATAATGAAATCATGATCATTAAAGTTACCCTTTTATTCCAATAAATTTTCTTACCTCTAATTAACTTAGCCCAGTTCCGTTTATATACCTGAAGGCTTTTACCTGGATAAATGCAAACACCTGGAAGATGACTCTAATATATCATAATATTTGTAGAACCAACTGTTACAGCACTGAGGACTTCATACACTGCTATGAAGAAATATATACTTAATATATGGAAATATGTCTGCATTAACCATTGTTACCCTCTGGAACTTGCCTAAGACGTTCTCAAATATTTATGCCTTTTCCTGAATTTCACTGATTGTTCATTTTGTTTCATTTGGTAAACACAGCGTTTTGTTCATCTATAATAATTAACAGTGAGAAAATGTCCTATAGAAACTGAACTGTCAAAATATATTCATTTTTCTCAGTATCAAATCAAAGATATTATCATCTCTGTAAGTTAGATTTCTGTAACTTATAAATTAAACATATTACCTAAGTTCAGTTTAACTGTCTTTAATTTTATTAAAATTGTACCTATGATAAAATTTCTAAAAAGAACACTACACTGAAAAAATGTTAACAGGTGCTAACTTGAAGATTAAATAAATTTTAACCATCTTGATTTTTTTTCCTTGAATTTGTCACTATCAACTGCACATTTCAGCATTCTAAGCATGCTACTTGCATGATATATTTATTCTTCATGATTGTTTTGTGTTTGGTGCTCCTCCTTTACAGATTTCTCAATCTCTCTCCATCTATATAACATTAATATTGCTCAGACATCATTCTGCATTCCCCTTCTCCTCTCTCTGCTTTACCATATGTATGTGTTTGTTTTCACTTTTTTACTGAACGTTCTATTAAGTACCAGGAGTTCAATTCAATGTTCAAAATCTGATGAATGCAGTATTCATTCATGATCACTTTGAAAGAAATCTACAGTTGGAAATTTCTTATTGTAATCAAATTGGACATGTTTATGTTGGAATTCCATTTTTAAGCCACAACTATTTATTGCCACACACTTGTTTGATACACTAAAATCAAAGGCCAATATTTTTTGTTCTATATTCACAGTTGAAAGTGAGCTATATCGCTTTAAAGTTTATCCCTAGCTAGAAAATACTACTGACATTGATGATACTTTCATATAATGTCACCTTTTTTCCTTAGTTTAACTAGTTGGAGGTGTTATGCCTTTTGTTTTTGTTTTTGTATTTACTGTATTGTAATCCAGTGGTGGTGATGGAATGACAGAGAAACATTTTTAAAACATACCACAGTGTATATAATATTTTACATGGACCGTCCGGAAAAACTCAGCCAACCTTTGTATTTTCCCACCTCCCTTACTTTATCTCGTTTTCCGGTTGTGATTTATGATGAGTCTCATTGAGCACTTTCTCAGAAATTTATTTTCAGTTCTTCAGAAGAGTCTTTATTAATTACCTATAAACATTAGGTATCCTATGTAATACGTTTATCCCATGCATAGTGAGGGAATAAACATTTTTAGATTTTTATTGTGTTTATTGCAATAGCCACATAACTGGCATAATCAGAGTCAAATATAGGTTAATATTTACCCATAGATCAACTGAAACTATTTTGGACATATAATTATCACCATGTGAAGAGTGTCACTTGATTACTTTATTTCATTCTCTAGTGTGAGAGATTGGTCTCTATCTACTACGTGCCCATTTCTCATGCTAAATATCCCAGAATTTACAGGATTTCACCCAGAAAGAGAAGGAGCACTGACACTGGTTTATGGTTGGAGAGACGTCAGACATGCCCATTTCAAAGTGCCACATGATAAATATATTTAGCTAAAAGACTAAACACAAATGAAGTAATGTATAATAGATTAAAGAATAATAAAAGATTACATTTATAACCTACCTTCGTAACTTTCTCAATAAATAATCTCCTAGAGGTTGTATCTTATCCAATTCTCAATGAGGCTCTGTCCTTTTCTTATCTTGAATTTAATTAGGCCCTGTTGTATGAACTAGTCATTTATGTTACATTATATATTATGTATCTTTTAGAGAAAAAAACAATTTAAAAGCATGAAATCTTAACACATCACCAGATAATTCTTTATTGTGGAGTGATACTGAAGTCCTTCCTTTAACCTACATTTGATGCATTGCTGTTTATTAACCACAAATCTAGGCATATCAATGTCTTCCACCAATGCAGTTACAGCACGATTATTTATAAAATAATTCAATGAATAATTCATAACTCTACAATTTTGGAAAGCAAACACATCTGAAAAAATAACCTATGTTTCTCAAAGAGAAAAAGTGAAATCATAGAGTTCTAATACTTCATCAACCCATTAAATTATCAATTGATAATTTATCACTGAGCATGCTAAGGGTTAGAAGAAATGAAAAACACTATGTTTGCAATTGTTCATGTGTGAACAAAGGGCCACTGTTTCCAGGATCCATATTTGCCTCAGAGGCAACTCTGAAATGTGTTGATTCAGCTCATCATTTACTTCTAATACATGTACTTGAAATTTCATTATTTTACCAAGTTATCTGTGTTAAACTAAAAGTATATTGCTGTAAAGATCTAGAGACTATTCACAATGCTTTTTACTTGGAAATAGATTACCTATATCTTCCTAAATAATTTAAGATTCTTTTGTAATAAGAATATTGCCATTTGTTTTATTTGCCAACCCAGAAAATTTGTATATAAACAAGAGTTCTTGGTACTAGAGTAAAAATGTTCAAAACTTTGAATAAAATTTATTTCAAAGATTCACATTTTATATCTGTAATCTCAATTTTTGCAAGAAAATCCTCTGGTGACTAGAAAGAAATCTCTAAATTACATAATTTCAAGTACTTCCTTGTGTTACAAAAACTCCTCAGCTTGCAGAATGAAGACAAAAATTTGATTACATAATTATCACTTTCAATTAGGGAAGACGTGTTGCCTCCAGCTACTACAGATTAATATGCTGTGGATCTTGAGGGAACTCTTGCTCTGTCATAAGAGCAGATATTTGAAGTTAAAATTCCTAACTGAAGCAGATTTATTTCTTAAAAACACAGTTGACGGTGGCATATTTTGGCTCCTACCTGTATTCCATAGTAGTAACCTCATTTAGAGTATAGTGACAAAAATTAGGAGATTATAGAAGAATATTCCTCATCACTGAATTTTGGAGTTTGATCTCTCATTTCAGTTTAAAGTACACTCAATCATCTAATACCTGATAATGGCACTTAGCAATATGAAATTTACAAATCCATAACAATTATTAACACACTTCCACTTTTCCATTTCTTTAAATACCACATATGCAATAAATGTCTCCATTTTATAATTCCTCATGTATTCAACACATCTGCTTTTTGCAAATTTTACATTATTCTGGGCAAAGACATCTTTATTTTCCTAATTGCTTTACTCATTAAAAACAATTCTTCTCATTTAGCTAGCTCTGAATTCCAAAGTCTCACATTTATTTAATTTTCTTCCACTTTTTTGTTATTTGCTTCCATTTACCCTCATAAATATATTTTCTTTTGTCATCTCCCTGATGGTCAGTACACATGAAATCATCTAAGCTTATCTTTTTTTCACTCTGCTCTCACTCTAGGATATCTCTTAAAAATATGTGACTTCAGAAAGACTAATTATTTCCAAATTTATATATGTAAAGAAAATACAGTGAAAGTCATTTGACTTCAACACTAAGCTTACACTTATACATGTAGTTCATAATTAAAGGGTATCAGAGAAGGAGAAAAACAGTTGTTGCTAGAATGCTGCACAACAATATTTGTCTTCCAAAATTCACACAAGCAGAGGCATCCTGGAACGTGAGCGACTCCTTGAGAATGACAGGAGCAGACAGAGAGATTGGAGTCTCGAAACTGGCTCTACAGTTACCTGTAATGGTCAAACTAAAATAAAACAAAAATTGAACACTTCTTGGTAGGAAAAAAAAGCAACTGATCAAGAACCCATATGTAGGTTAAATAAAACACAACACAACTTGAAACCTCAAGAAATGGAAACGTAACAAAATGACAGTTCACCAGAAATTGATAAAATGTATGAACACAATAAAGGAGCATCCAAATATATCAAGCAAATATCAACAGATCTAAATAGAGTTATTGACAGTAACACAATAATAGTAGAGGACTTCAATACTCTTTCAGAAAGAGATAAACCACGGAAACAGAGAATCAATAAAGAAACAGATCTTTAAACAACAGAATAGAAGAGCTGGAGTTAATAGACATTTATAGAGTACTTCATCTATAACTATACACTACACATTCTTTTCAAGTTCTCATGAAACTTTCTCAAGAATAGACCGTATATTTGGACACAAAACAAGTCAATAAAATTTCAAAGATTAAAATCATATCTAGAATCTTTTCAGGTCACAATAACATCAAACTATAGATGAGCCAAAAGGAGGAGAGGATAACTGCAGAAGAGTGGAGAATAAACAACATATTGTTGAATAACCATTGCATAAAGGAGGAAGCTAAGGAAGATATTTAAAAAATGACTGATTTCAAACTAAAATGAAGACATGACATGTCAGAACTATGGGATGCAACAAAAGCAATAATAAGAGGGAAATTTATAGCAATAGAATCCTACATCAAAAAAAAAGAAGAATGAAAAATGAAAAACCTAAACCTTTACCTATGGAACTAGAAAAAGGAGAAAAACAGAAACTTAAATCTAATAGAAGGAAGAAAATAATGAAGTTTATGGCATAAATCAACAATATGTAAAAAAGGTTATCCAAAAAAGCAATGAATGCAAATGTTGGTTTTTTTAAAAAGCATAAACAGAATACAGAGGCCACTAACCACAGAAAAAAAGAAAGAAAGAAGAGAGAAAACACCAATACTAAGAATCAGAAATGAAAGAAATAATCACAACAGAAATTGCAGAAATACAGAGGACTATATGAGAATACTATTTGCAAATATATTATAACAAACTAGGTAACCAAGAAAATGAACACGTTTCTAGAAATGTACACTATTCCAAAACTAAACCAAGATGAACCAGAAATAATTAACAGGTCAATCATAAGCAAGGAAATCAAAACAATAATTAAAATCATTCCTAAAAACACACTGGACCAGAAAGTTTTATCAGTGAATTCTACAAGTCATTCAAAGAAGAATACCAAACCTTCTTAAACTCTTCAAAAAAAGCAGAAGGTAGCAAACATCCAAGCACTTTTTACAATGCATATATTATGTTTATTCTATAACCATATAAACACTGCCCCAAAAAAAGTTACGGACCAATATCTTTAATGAATTTCAATGCAAAAATTCTCAACAAAAGGCTATCAAGCTAAATTCAACAACATTTTAAACAAATCATAAACCATGATCAAGTGGGATTTATTACACGGATAAAAGGATGATTAACATATGCAAATCAATAAATGTGATATACTGCATAAATATAAGGGGACTAAAATCACATGATCATCTCAATAGATGCAGAAAAAGCACTTGACAGGTTTTAATAACATTTTTATGTTAAAAATCCTCCAAAAACAGGTATAAAAAGAATGGACTTCAGTGTAACAAAGGCTATATATGAAAACCGACAACCAAATTGCACTTAATGGGGAAGAACTGAGGGTTTTTCCTCTAAGACCAAGAACAATGCAAGGTGATCACTCTAACCATTACTATCTAATATATTGTTGTATATACTTACCAATGCAATTAGACAAGAAAAAAATATCAATGATATCCAAATAGCAAAAGAAGTAGTGGAACTGTCACTATCTGTGGATGAATTGATAGTATACATCAAGAATACCAAAGACTCAAATAAAAAGCTATTAAAATAATTTAAAAATTCAGTAAATTGGCAGGATACAAAATTAATATAAAAATATGTTGCATTTTTGTATGCCAACAATGAAGACACAGAAATAGAATGGAAGAAAATACAATTTTCAATTTCTTCAAAAAATGAGATAACTTGGAATAGACTTAAACAAAGAAGTGAATGACCTACACCATGAGAACTATAGGACATTGCTGAAAGAAATAGAATAGACACGAAGAAACAGAAAGATATTCCATGGTCATGGAACAAAATGACTAATATAATCAAACTGACTATACTGCCCAAGGTAATATACAGATTCAAGATTATCCCTATCAAAACTGCAAAAAATTCTTCACAGATAAAGAATAAAAATTCATGAAATTTATTTGGAACAATAATCAACCCAAGATAGCAAAATAAATTTTCAGGAAAACAATAACAACAACAATAACAAACAATGGAGTAGTGATGCTGCCTGCTTTCAAACTCTACTATGAAGCAACTATAATTAAAACAGCATGGCATTGGTATTAAAATAGAAATACAGATAAATGCAGCAGAATTGAAAACCCATTGACAAACCCACATCTAAGTTTTGACAATGGGCCAAGGATAGACTCTTCATTATATGATGCTGGGAAAACTGTACAGCCACATGCAAAACATTGATACTAGACCACCACTAAATAAGATACACAAAAATTAACTCAAAATGTATTAAAGACTTAGATGTAAGACCAAAAACCATAAAATACACAGAAGAAAAAGTAGAAAAAATATTATTGGATGGAGTCTTAAGAGATATTTTTGGGAAATTGGCTCCCATCACAAGGCAAATAAAAACCAAACTAAACAAATGAGATTCTATCAAACTAAAAATCTTCTACACAGTAAAAAGAGGCTCACATAATAACAAAAAGTTATCCAACTGAATGAGAAAATTTATTTGCCTTTCAAACATTGGATAAGGACTTAATATACAAAGTTTGTAAATAATTCAAAGAATTAGACAACAAAAAGACAAGAAATCCAAACCAAAAAATGGACTGATGACCTTAATAGAAACTTCTCCAATGAGGACATATAAAAAAGATGGACAGGTTTGTGAAAAAATTATCTACTTATCTTGTTAGGGAAATATTCAGGGAAATCATGTGAAAATAATGAGGTATCGTCTCACAGTGGTAAGAAAGACTATCATCCAAGAAAAGAAGGAAACAACCAGTGCTGAGAGAATGTGGAGAAAAGGAAAAATCTAATTCACTGTTTGTGGGAATGTAAAATGATGCTACCATTCTGAAAGTAGTATTGAGAGTCCTCAAAGAATTTAGAATGGATTTCCATATGATTTAGTTAACCCCCTACTGGGTACGTACCCTAAAAATACAGCAATACTTATCCAGAGAGATAGATAAACCCCCATGTTGATTGCAGCATTTTTCACAATAACGAAAATCTGCAAACTGCCTAAATGCTCATCAACAGATGAGTAAATAAAGAAGACATGGCATATATACACAATAGAATACTATATGGCCATGCAAAGGGAGAAATTTAGCCATTTGCAGCAACATGATGGACTTGGAGAGAACTCTGCTTAGCAAGATAAGCGAGAAGGAGAAAGACAGACATCATGTGATAGAACTCATATGAAGTTTGTAGATTAGGAAAACAAATGAATAGCATGAAAGAAGACTGAACTTAGAGACAGAGAGGGAAAGAGGGAGAGAGAGAAGTATTCCAAACAATGAACTCTTAGTGGTGGAGGATAAAAAGGCAAATCAAAGGGTACTAAGGAGATGGGAGACAGTTGGGAGAAATGTGGTAAAGGGGAGTAATTGTAAATGTAGGAGAAAAAAAGGGAAATAATGACAAATCTATTGTGATATATGTAAATGTAAATTTTCTATTATGTATATCTCAAAATATGTTAATATCAAAATGGAATGTCCCTTCAATAAATAAATGTAAAAAAAATAAAATAAAATAAAGGGTATCAAAGTATACCATTTTCTACCTAAGATTTTTTGGCAATTGGTTTAAATTCTAAATGTTTATATCCTGTGCAAAGTTCAGGTAAAAATCGTATTTACCACTTATGTTGGTACTGATTTATTTAGATAATGAGTTTAAATATTCGCAACCATGAAACATGGTGAGCATTCTATTATTCTCTATATTAAATATTCCTAAATTTGTCTATTGTGTTATTTAAGAGTCCTCTAGAAATGTGCTTCAATGTTTAATTGTAATTCTATTTTATCCTTTTATTTTAAAACAAAATTTCTTGTGACATTCTTTATTTCTTGTTTTTCCCCCTTTTTTAGTTTATCACCAGATCATGTCATTTTGTAATCTTTTCTTATCCTTTTTCTTCTGACTTGGGTTCTTGAACCTAGATTTATGACTTTCATGGGAGACAACATCCTGAGCTATGGGGGACCATTCTCTTTTTTTATTGTTAATAATTTGTTAACCTATTCATATTATCTATCTTGAAAACACAAATTTATTTTGACTATATGTATCTCATCATTGAAATATTGCAAAATCATATTAAAATACTCTAATACAATAACATTTTACCCATTCAACTTTTTTTTGTTTCAGCATAATTTGAAAAAGTACAATTTTATCATTTTTTACTGAAAATAATTTCAGACCTTTCAGATATGATTTGGAGGAGAATCCCTAATGTGTTGTGGCAGGAAAAGTTTTAAAATTATTAATTGTGCACGTTTTTCCGTAGAGGTCCTTTTCTTGAAACCCTTGCAACATCTCTAATTTAGACTGAGTCAAAATTTCAGCTTTAAGTAACATGCATGAAAGGAGAAGGAGGAAGCACATATTGGAACTTGGCGATTTGAATGTAACAAGTATTGAGATGGAATGTTTTCAGTGATACACATTATATTCAGAGGGTAAGCTGATGACTAGGATAAAATTTCCAATCCTCAGACACTTTATGATATTTCTTTAGTAGAGTTGTAAGAGACTTGGAGAAGAGTAAACAAAATTAGCTGTGCTATGTAATGTCTGTGTGAGGTTTCTGGGTCAGCTTCCACTGATAGGGCTCAAAACAAAGAATGGAAAATGAGATAGATTTCTGGGTTTTGTCTCCTTGCAAACATCTAAGGAGAATAACAGTAGGAGAATTACCTGTTTCGTAAGAAAGTCAAAAAGACCTTTGAATGTCTCATAGCTTTTTTCTTTTCTCAGGATTGATATAGAGTTAGAAGACTCATTTTCACATGGCTACCACTGATCTAGAAGTAGAGGAGTTTATATTCCTGACAAAAATTTGAGAATCCTAGGGAGCCACAAGAATATTAAACATAACATGAAATTTGCACATGCCACATTAGGCCCAAAAATACAGTATAGACAGAGGGAAGAGATGTAATATAAGTGATGCATATGAATATGTGATTGAACACCAGAAGGGAGAAGGGATGCCTCAGTAAACAACAGCTCTAATACTGCTGACATCCCTCTAGCTCCTATCGTACTGGAATAAGTGCCCTGGAATGAAGAAGAAGCTGAGGAGAGGACTGTCCTAAGCATATGAGATGATTCACTATTATGAGTGGTTCAGTCATGCAAGCAAAAATGAAATAGATACCAGCTTAGTTTTTAGCCTGTAGTGTAATATGGCTGATTCAATGTGCTTACCAAACTTACTTATTTGCAGATTCACCAGTAGCTACACTTAAAATTCACTGTGGAAGTTCTCATTTTTCATATTTCTGTCATTGAGTTCTCTATTTATATTCTGTAATTTCCACAATTCTTTTCTTCAATTTAATTTAGGTATCAAAACGGCTAACTTTTCTTCTTATTCCCATTAGAGCCTATGATGATCTTATTACAACTATTATTATTTGATTGACAAACAATGCTGATAAATTTTGGTTTTGAACATTGTGCTCTCTGCAGCAACTTATGCAATGACATAGTTAATGTTCCACACAAGTCTGCGGGTATACTGAAAGAGCGAATGACGTATTTACCTTATAGAACAAGAACATCTTTCTAAAACTGTTCTGTCATTTAGGAAGTTCATATTTTTTCTTCTAGCTGAACCTAATATAAAAGTAAATGGTTTTTCGAAACGACAATTCTTATTAATAGATGTGACCCCAAATCTCTATGTTGCCTTTCTGTGGACTAAAATATAATAAGGAGAAGTATAATTCCTGTGCTTTTAAAAATTTCTGGATGCCTGGATTGACTTCATTTTTTTTCATAAATATCAGGTTAATATAATTCAAAAAGAATACTGGGATATTATAAGTGAAATTTCTACCCCTAATTCATTCTTGCTTTTCTTTTCTTTTCTTTTTTTTTAACTTGATTCCTTTTTATTTGATCTCTTCTTCACTCTAAAACTTATGCTCATGAATCTGGGCAAAAAGCAGTATCTACTGGAAGGAGTGAGATTTCTTTTCAGCAATCTCTGTGAAGCAGGTGAATTTCAAAGATTGTAATTTAATGACTATAATAACCTGTAAAGGTATAATATTCTTTTAATGAGAAATTGAAGAGCCAAGTTCAAGAACTCTATAATTTTGGAAATGAGGCAGTAGGTTTGACATATTTCTTTCTCAACCACAATTTTATAATTAATGACATGGGAAGATATTTGTGAATATATTATCCATTATTTTTTTTATTTTCTTCCATTTTGAAATACAAAAGGATCACCACTGAGAATATTCTTTTAGTTTGTTACATAGATGCTTTTTTTTTTAATTTGCAGTGAACAGAATTAGCAAAAATTCTACCAAAACGTGTTTGCTTAGTATGTTGGTAATTTGAATTTATTTTTTCCCATTAAGAGAATAACAACTGACACTAATAATCTTCTTTATATGAGAATGCATCTATAGTTTATAATTAGTATTACATGAAAGGAATCAATCCAATCTCAGGATGAGAAATAACTATCTGCTAATCAGGTACTTTTTGATTAAATCTCATGGGAATTGAGCCTTCTGAAACAAATAAAAAAAAAAACCCTTAAGCTCTCAGGATTTCACGATGACATTCTAACTCAAAGTAGTATCTAAGGTTCTACAACACTTTCTACTATAAGAAATCTGTGACATCTAGTTATTAATGAATGCTTTGATAAAGTAAATAAACATTGGTGCATTTTCGACTGGAAATTGGAATTTATATTTCATTAACTCATTCATTTCTAGAGACAATATTTTAATTAATTTGACATTTAAAATTATTTTTGAAGGAATATTGTAGTATAACATCAAATATGCTTAAGGTATGCATCATGCTAAATGTACATCTGTATGTAATGCAGTAAATTCACCACTCTAATTAAGGATAATAATACATTGACATAGCTAAATATCGATGGTTAAATTTAAATTTTGAAGCAGCTCACTTGTGATTGTCCGTTAGATTGCTCAGTTGTATGAATACTCAGAAATTCGTTCAAGACATATTCCTGGGTGCCTATTCTGTGATTGGTACTAATCTATCTACTGAGAGAAAAAGACTGAACAGAAACTGATCTAAGAATTTACTTACACTGACAATAAGTATTTCTCACAAACTAATCACTTCACAATCCACTTTTCTCAAAAATACCCAGAAATATTTTTCATATTCTGATTTCCAAAATGATTATTGTCATCTTATTTTTCAATATAGAAGTCTGAAAAAAGAAAATAGAATGCTGAGTATAAAAAGATATTGAATTTGCTAAAAAAAAACATACTTACTCTCATGCAAGACAGCAATGACCTTAGTTGAATATGCAATCCTGTTTGTCCCAAGATGAAGCTGAAAGAGTAAATGCTGCCAATATTTTATAAATGCCTTTCTCATGGAGACTTAAATATTCCCACAATAATTTCTGGAGTATTAGTGATTTCAGAGATTTTTAGTAGTTCTTACTATGCTTATACATTCTTTAGAGATGTTATTCCACTTTGAATCCAAGAAGCTATTTTGTAATTAAAATGAAGACATTTATTTTAAAAATCTGATTTTTAGAAGATGTAGATGCAATTTCTGATATCCCTTTGCAAAGGCAGATTTTTTTTTTTCAAAACGAAAGAGGTGGATTTTTATTATCTCACTCCTGCAAATACGAAGGGGACATTGTATGAATAAACAAAAGGTCTTTTGTGACCAAAGTTCAAACATGCTAATGACTCTAATATGAACTAACTTATGTCAAAAACCTAAGAGACATGGAGCCATGGGAACCATGCCCTTAGAGACATAAAGTACAACAGCTTCACTAAACTCCTTCCACAGGCATAACAATTGCCTGATGAAAAGCTATAACTCTGGAAATTCTCTACTCATGGATAACTATTAACAAAAGATAGATTTTTTTCATAGTTGTATTGTCAATAGGTGACATATGAATATATGTGAAAGTAATAGTCATAGTCAGTTACCTGTCAAAAATTCAGTACTATTAGCCATGTTAATAAATAGAGCTCTCCATCATATTTTTCAACTTTTAGTTGATTTTATTGAAGGAATATTTCAATATGACATTAACTAGGCTTAAGGTATACATAATAGTATGTCTTAAATTAATTGTATATTTGCAATATATAATACAGTAAGTTTATCATTATTTTCTTTTTTCCATCACTATATATTTAATCCCCTGTGTCTGTTTGCCCCCCCATCATTCTGCATTTCTTCCTGCACCCACTGACTTGCTTTTTGTGGGTGAGGTCTAAAAGTCTATAGTTTATTTAATTCATTTTTAAGTTCATTTTTGTTCAGCCCATTGGTTTGCTTCTTATCTCTGTAACCCACATGAATGAAATTATATGATGTCTGTCCTTCTCCTTCTGGCTTATCTTACTAAGTACTATTCCTCCAGGGTCATCCATGTAATCTCAAATGGCAGAATTTAATCTTTTTTATGTTAGCATGGTATTTCACTGTGTATGTACACTACATCTTCATTATGTACTTGTCTGTTGATAGGCGTTTTGGTTGTTACCATAGCTTGGCTGTTGTAAATAATGCTACAGTGAACATGCAGATAGTTCTATCTCTATAAATACGTATTTGTGCTTTCATGGTAAATACCCAGTAGAGGAATAACTGGATTATAAGGGATTTCCATTCTTAATTTTTGGGGAAACTCCATACTGCTTTCCATAGTGGTTGGACCATTTTTTGTTCCCACCAACATTAAGTAAGAGTGCCCTTTTCTCCACATCCTCTGAAGAAATTTCGCTTCCATTCTTTTGTGTAATAACCATTCTCACAGGTATGAGGTCATATCTCACTTTTGTTTTGATTTGCATTTCCCTAATGACATGAGAAGTTGAACATTTTTCATGTGCCTGTGTATCTTCTTTACAGGAACATCTATTAAAATCATCTCTTCATTTTTAATTGGATTGTTAAGTTTTTTTATTGTTGAGTTTAATGGGTTCATTATATATTTTGAATAGTAATCCCTTATCAGATGTATGATGCGCAAATATCTTCTCCCATTCAGTAGGATGTTTTTTTGTTATTGTTTTTGTTTTCATGAGAGTTTCTTTTGCATTTTCGTTTGTTAGAATCCCACTTGTTTATTTTGAATTTCATTTCCCTTGCTGCTTGATTTGAGTACCCAAAGAAATCTCTTAGGTCAATATCCAGTAGTGTTTTGCCTATGTCTTTTTTTGTGTATTTCATCATTTCTAGACTTCATTTAAGTCTTTAATTCATTTTAATTAATTTTTATACATGGTGTTAGTGATCCAGTTTCTACCTTTTGTGAGTGACTGTCCAGTTTTTCCAACACTATTTATTGAAAACACAGTCTCGCCCCAATGTAAACCTTTGACTCCTGTGTCAAAAATTATCTATTCATATGTGGGTTTATATCTGAAATTTCAGTTATGTTTAGTTGATTTATGTATCTATTCTTATTTCATTACCATGCTGAATTGATAATGTTTTTATAGTTGTCTGAAGTCAGGGAGCATAACACCTCCATTTTTGTTCTTTTTCCTCAGAATTCTTTTTGCTATTCTGAGTCTCTTGTAGTTCTAAATAAATTCCATTATTTTTCGTTCTGTTCCTTTGAAAAATCTTTTGTAATTTGATGGAGATTGTATTAAATGTGTTTATTGCTCTAGGTAATGTGGTCACTTTCATGCTTTTAATTCTTCTAATCTATGAGCATAGAATACCTTTCCATTTCCTGGTGTATTCTATGTCATTTAATTATATCTTAGAGTTTCTTCTTTGATTAATTTTATTTCAAAGTATTTTTTTGATGTAAATATTATTATTTTCCTGAACTTGCTTTCTGCAATTTTGTTTCTTGCATATAGTAATACAATAGATTTTTGAGTATTTATTTTATAGCCTACCATTTGTTTATTTCTTCTAGCTTTTTACTTGATGGTTTGGGGTTCTCTCATTCTCTCTCCTTCTTTCTCTCTCTCTCTCTCTCTCTCTCTCTCTCTCTCTCTCTCTATATATATATATATATATATGTATACACACATATACATATATGGATCTATTATTATGTCATCTACAAAAAGTGATAGTTTCAATTCTTCCTTTCTAATTTGTATATTTTTTATATATTTTCTTTTCTTTATCTAACTGCACTGGACAGTACTTCCAACACTATATTAAACAGTAGTGGTGAGAGTGGAGATTCTTGCTTGTTCCTGATCTTACATAAAAACTTTTCAGTTTTCTCCATTGATTATGACGTTGGATGTAGGTTTGTCATATATATCCTTTATTAAGCCAAAGTAAATTCCATCTACACCTATTTTGGAGATATTTTAACAGTAAAGGGTATTTAATCTTTTCAAATGCTTTTTCTGTATCTTTTGAGATGATCATGTGGTTTTTGTCCTTTTTGTTGATGTAGTGTAATACACGTATTGATTTGCATATGTTGAACCATCCTTGCATCACAATATAAATTCCACTTGCTCATGATGTGCGGTTTATTTAATAATGAAGCAATTTGGTTAGGGACTTTATGCTTTGGGGGAAACTTTTATTTACAATTTCAATTCCCTTGCTCATGTTTGATCTGTTTATGATTTCTTTTCTTCCTGATTTGATTTTGGAATTTTACATGTTTCCAAGACTGTGTCCATTTTTCTAAGTTATCCAATTTATTGCCATACAGGTGCACATATTATGCTTTTATGATCTCTAGGCATTTTGCTATATCCATTGGGATTATTCCTCTTTCATTTCTGATTCATTTATTTGTGTTTTCTCTCTCCTCTTTGTGAGTCTAGCTGGTGGCCTATTTTGTGTAATCTTCCAAAAACCTACTTTTGATTTCACTGAGTTTTTAACAGTCATTTCAATGTCTATTTCATTGATTTCTGTTCTAAGGTTAATTATTTCCTTCCTTATGTTAGATTTTGAGTATTTCCCTTTAGTTTCTTTAGGTGAATATCTAGGTTTATTTTACTAGTATTCTTATTTCCTGAGGTAGAATTGTATTAGTATGAATTTCCCTCTTATTATTGCATTTACTACATTCCACAGATTCTGATAAGTCATGTCCTGAGTTTTTTGCTTTTATTTTGACTCTAGGCATTTTTAATTTCATCTTTGACTTCTTATTTTACTCAATAGTTTTTCAATAGCATATTGAATAACAAAACTAATTTATAGTTTTAATGTCCTTCCCCCATGTGATTGTTATATATATGATGCTATTGTGATCCATAAAGATGTCAGGTATGATTTCAATCTCTGAAAATTTATTAAGACATAATGTGTCATAATATATAGAAAAAGACAGTGAGTGGAGATGTTAGAATTACACAAATAAAATGTCCAAAATTATGTTCAAATTTGGAAATAAAGCAGGAGAGTGTCATTTGGTCCTTACAAAGTCATCGTTAAATACATTAACCCAAGATGTGCTTAATTATTTAGGAAAATGCACTTGCAGTTAACTTCACATTTTTTATTTGCTTAGAGTCCACACAGTTTGAGTTTACAAATGAACTTATGGTTTTCAGATCCATCAGATTATAGAATGATTAAAATGTATGGCCCCCTTAACCCATTTAATATCTATTAGAAAACTTATTTTGGCATTCTTTTAAAAATAAAATCTCTCACTCATGCATACTTCTTTAAAGCAGTTTTATTATCTTACTGTTTACAAGTAACTAAAATGTTTTGCTTGTTTTCAATAATTTTATAAGAATCAAGCTTTCCAAAATTTTGAAAATTCTACACTAATAAATATTCCTCCATATGGATGCAAGCATCAAGAATAGAGAATGTGTATCTCACACTAGTATTCAGCAAATATTGTTTTTAACCAATGGAATGAAGTGTGAATCCTGTGTTTAACAATGGTTGTAGCACTCTCAGCCGGCAGAGAACACAAGCTTTCTCTGAGAGTTCTGCTTCACCTTCCTAATTTGATTGCCCAAGTATCATATAACTCAAGATGTTTATGGAACACATGTTGAATATTTTGGAATTTACTTCAAATCACACTATTCAAATAATTAACAAAACAACTCTAAACCTATGGTAAAAAATTCACCTGTCAATGTATTTACAATAGCGAAAATTAGATTCTCTAAAAGACTAAGATCAAATTTTACAATAGATATTCCAAAATAAAATGCTATAACCCCAAAATAATCCAAATTAAATAGTTAAAAACCCTTTCACTAGATAGGAAAATAATTATAGAATAATTCTAGCAAAAGATCTAGACAATTATTCATAAATAAAAATCCCCCAGCATTTGTATGCTGGAAGTATAAAGAATAAGTATCAATGAATTCTCTCATTGTATTTATTTGTAAAGTTTCTTGTTATGGTAAAATATAAATAACAGTAAAAGTTGATTTTTTTGATACTTGATATTATTTATTTGATTTATTTGATATTATTTGATTTTTGATATTATTTGAAAAACAGAAAGCAGTTATTGAGATAGATGGAATAGGAGCCAGGAGCTGAAAGTCCATTCCTCTTTTTGGCCCTTCTTTAACCTTAACTAGAATCTCTGTTAAAATCACTACATTTCGAAACCACTGACTTTACCTTTGTGGGGGGTTCTATTTGCTAAATGCTCTTCTTCCTCTCACTGAAAATACAGAGATCACTGACTTCTCCTTTGCCTCAATTATAGTCTATTTTAATCAACTCACATCCTGCCTCCCTAAAAATGTGCATAATCACCGTCACCAGTACTCCCAATCTAATGTAAAGGTTGAAGTCAGACTCCCAGAAAGAATCCATAGAGTGTAGCAAAACAATCAATGATGACTTGACATTGTGTTATTTGAATATCATTATGGGAGGTGAAGGAAGCCTGGCAAGAGAAACTCCAGCTTCCTGAAGGCTCTTTCAGCCCAACTCTCTCAGGCTTTTCCCCTGCACACTGCAGTCTTCAAAGAAATAAGGTAACAGAAAATAGGAAATTTTGGCCAGAAAATCCTATCTACTCCTAGCATCCTCAGTAACTAATCTTTTTCAATCTTTTGCCCTCAAAGCATCTTTTGGGATGGAGCACAATCTACCTACTATCATGCTGGACAAGGGAATGGAGGTGATATTGAGAAACTTGTGTTGTCAACATTTTTCTCAGGTTTTCTAGAACAGAGGAAAGAACAAGAATAATTGTTGCCCTCAGATAGACCAGTCAGGAAACAGTCACTAAAGTTACTGCAGCAGGGAGTCACCCCATGTGCCTGCGATTATCTAGAAATGGCTTATGCGTTTCAACCCATAACCCCCAGTCGAGCAGCACAGGACTCCATCATGTTGGTGTCTCCCTACATGTGAACCTGATAACCAGTAAAAGTTTTCGTCTAAGGCATTGTTTGGTCTTCAAATAATTTCCATTTCTGAGTCAAAGAACTTAACAGGTCCCTTTGGCAGATTCCCTAGTCTGTTACACTATGCTTTACTTGGTAAGAAAATTATAAAACATTTCGGTTAACTTTTATTCACTAAATATAAAACAAACCAGCATTTTGTAATGTGATGAAATCTTCACCAAAAAAAGAAAAAAAATGAAAAAGATAACTACAGAAAAGATCACTAAGCTCCAAAAGGCACATGGATATGAATAACACTGCTGTAACAACTGCAAAAAATTTGCTGGGATAACTGAAATCAGAAAAAATAAACTTTTCCACATTCCACAAAGCAGTTACGTTAATTTCACTCCCATATTTGAACATGCCATGTATGAGCAGGGATGGCCAGGCATGAGGAAGACTGGTGCCTGTGCCTAAACTTGAAATCTTTCCCAAGACCTATGAATTAATCTCCATTCACTTCCTTATTTAAGTCCTAAGAAACCTTCTGAGATCAAAGGAGTTTGACATCAGTACTGTAAGGATTGTCCTGCTGTCGTTTTAGCTGTTGTAAGTCATAGGCCTTTCCTTGTTTAAAGGGATGTTGGTTAGTATCTTTCTCAGATACTCAGGAATAAGAAGAGCTCACTGTGTTCAGGAACATACAGGATTATAGCATATAAAAAGCAGTTATTAATGGATAGAGCACTCACTGCTATATCACCCCAGGGCTAAGGACAGACATAGTAGCCAAAAACAAAAACACAAAATAATAAAAGACCACCATATTTCAGTATTTCCCTGATGGGTTCTCTTTGCACTCTTCGAAAGGTGCTATTGGAGGGAAGGACATCTACTACAGCACTCATCTAAAGGTTTTCTGTGTTCTTCCCCAGTGATAAAAAAAGTCTATGGATACATTCTCCACCCTCTCCTTCCTGCCCTTGCCAGGTCACCAGAATCTCCCAGGGAGGAGCTAGCAACAATTCTACAACTCTGCTTTGTGGCTGCTATCTAAGGGAAGCTGCCCAGATTACAAGCTTTCGATAACTGAAGGGACTTCCACTCATGAAAGCCACAGAAGTGTAACAAGAAGCCAATCCTGTCTGGCTATGCTCTAGTCCCAGGTCTCAGTGTAGAGGGTCTTGGTGGAAATGCCCAGCTACCTGTCTTTCCCTGAACTGGGTCTATTTGGACGCATACAAAGCTGCTGACAGAGTGCGACTTCTAATGTAGTACATCTAGGGGATGACTGCAGTCCTCCTTGGGGCACTTGGAACTTCAGAGATGTGAATCTTCCTGTTCCCATTCACTCGAAATTTCCAGTATCACCATGGAAGGAGCTTGTACACACGGCGGCTGCACAACTTTAGCATCTGCTACTGAGTGAGGTACGGTATCCCAGGTGGCCTGAGGCTGAGAGCCACTGGATTTGCATTCCAATGTGAAATTTGTATTCCAAGTTAAGGTGTAGTATAAGCAATGGGCACACATTCCAATGTCATAAATTTTTCAGTTTTGTATCATTGTAAATCCACATCAGTTTATATTACATTAAGCTTACTACTAAAAGTCATTTGTACCCTTGCCAGAAAATTGATCCCTGTTACCCAATTTATCCACCCTACATTCTCTTCCCTTTAGTAAACACTAATTTAGTTTTACACAGACAAAGACAAACATTAAATAATTTCACTTTTAATAACATATTGACATTCTGCATGTATGATACAGGGAACAAATATAATTTTGCTGGTTAAGTAATCATGTATTTAAAAGATGTAAAACATTATAATTTTTGTTTAATATGTACTGAGGTAATTTTGATTTACAAAATAATATAAACCCCTATGTGCAGCTTTACCATTCCTCAAAAATATGACAGCACACACTGACCATCACCAAATTATTGACCTTTACCAAGGTCCATTTGACCCAACCATCCTTTGCTTCCAACCTCCCATCCCATTTTCCCCTAGTCATCTCAGTCTTATGTTAATGACTAAGGGTTAGTTTTTATTTTGTCTATTCCTTTGCTTTGTCTCTTTATATTTTATATATGATTGAACTTATCTGGTAATTGTCTTTACCCTCTAACTTATTTCATTTGTCATAATCTCCTCTAGTTATAACTATATTGTCACAAATGACAGAACTGCAACTATTTCAGGACTGTGTAGTATTCTATTGCATATATCTACCACATATGTTTCCTTATTAGATAGCTTCCATTTGTTATTATGGTGAAAATTGCTTCAATAAACATGGGTTGCATGCAGCTCTGAAAATTAGTGTCTTTGTGGGTTATTTTTGGTAAATATTCAGAACTGGGATGATAATACTATAAAGGATTTTCATTCTCAACTTTTTGAGGAATCTCCATACTACTTTCCATAAGACCTACATCCAGAAACCAGGCCATTGTGTTCCCTTCTCTCCACATCTTGGCAACATTTGTTGTTGTTTCCAGTTTTGAGTAACAGCCAGTCTCATTTATATAAGGTGATCTCTTAATGCCTTTATTTGTATTTTCTGAGTAACAAAAGAGAAAGCACATGTTTTTTGTATCCCTGTTGATCATCCGTCTATCTTCTTTAGAGAAATGTCTATCTAATTCCTCTACCCATTATTCGATTGGATTGCTTGATTTTCTGTCCTTGAGTTTTGTAAGTTCTTTGTGTATTTTGAATATTAAGCCCTTTTCACATATATGATGTGCAAGTAACTTCTCCCAGTCAGTAGGTTATCTTTTTTGTTTTGGAGATAGTTCATTTCCTTAAATAGAAACTTTTTTAGCTTGATGCAGTACCGATTGTTTTTTATTTTTGGCTTTTTTTTTTTACTTTGCCCCTGGAGTTGATTCCCTGAAGACACTTTGAAGACTGATGTCATTCAGTGGCTTGACTCTATTATCTTCTAATTTTTTATTATTATTATTTCTAGCCTCAAATTCAAATTTCTATAATTTCTTAGTTAATTTTTTTTGCATTGTGTTAGACAGTGGTCTAGATTAACTCGTTTGTACATATGGATGCTTAGTTCTTCCACCAACACTTATTGAAAAGACTTTCTCCACGGTATGCTATTGAATCCTTTATAAGTTAACTAAACATATATACATGAATCTATTTCTGGCGATTCATTTCTATTTTTTGATGGTGGTTCTTTTTTTATTCTATTTCAGTGCAGTTTTGTTTCTACCACTTTTTAGTATAGCTCAAGATCTTGAAGTGTGATGCCTCCACTTTTGTTCTTTCTTTGCTGAATGAATTAGAATGTATGTTTTTTGTTGTTGTTATTCTACAAAAATGTTAAAATAATTGTTTCTCTTTCCTTAAAAATTTCCAATAGGATTTTAATGATTACTTTTGAACCTGTATATTGCTGTAGGCAAAATGTTTGTTTAAGAAATGTCTATTCATCCCAACCATGAGCATGGGATATCTTTCCATTTCTTTTTTTCTTCCTTTATTTCCTCTAGGAACATCTTCATCAGTATGTACTGATGGAACAGCAGTTGGAGTCAACACCTCCAACCTGAACATCCAAACACATCCAAAGAATCCAGGTTGGATTCCCAGGACTTGGGTTGGGGGAGGAAAGCCAAGGTGAACTAAATAAAATAAATAATATGCAGAGAGAGAGAGAGCAATATGGTGTTGACTGAAATAGGTCCTTAAGACACTCCAGAGAAAATCTAGAAGTTTTTCTGGAGTGTGCACAAGTGTGCAAAAGTAATTTTGGGTACTTACATTTTTATTTCTCTAAAGTGAATAATGAAAAGAGCAATATTGAGACATTTGGTAAGTATGTTTAATATGAGAAATACAAAATTTTTCCCTGAAATTTTTATTTTTAGGTTGTAGCATTTTGAAGGACCATCAGCAATGTCATAACCTCCACTTACCACTGAGTTTCATTATGACTACCTTGTCAGTCTATGTTCTAATTGTATTCATTCTAGTGTTTGTATCTCTGTGACTATAATTTGAATTGTTTAATGATTGCAAATGACCATCTTTCCATTTGCCTATAAAGTATTAAGGTTATTTTGTGAAGAATCTAATAAACCATTACCATTTGTATTTGTTTGCCTGATCATTAAGCTGTAAGTACTAGTAGTAGTAGTTGTAGCATATTGCTAAGAATATACTTTTGCATAACCTTGCTCTATGATCGTGAAGAATATGGTTTATAATTTTTTCTTGCAATATACTCCCTGGCATACATAACAAAAAGTTTTCTTTTCATTTTACCTCATGACTTAGCACAAAAATTTATCATTTCTCCTTTTGACAAGGAGAGCTTAAACTAAAAAACAAATTAATTAATTTATCTATCTTTGGCTACCCGGTGACATTCCCATTGACTTTTCTGTATGAGTTATAATAAGTCTTACAATGGCATGGCATTGCATGTTTTCCATAATAATGAGGTTCATTAAAAACTCAATAAAATCAGAGACTTTGGTAAGTTTAAACAGCTGACACAGTTAATTCATAACAAGTCTTTATTATATCTCATATTCTGCAATGAAAGGACCTTGAATCTAGTCATGAAATGTTCATCTTCTATGACTTTTTGATTCATTTACTTGGTTCCTCTCTTTTTATTTACCTATCTTTTAAACAATATTTATCCATGTAAACCTTACTTAAAATTATTTCTACATAGTAATCAGATGTTTTCCAATTTTTGCATTTTTTCTTTTTCTTTTCAATCAGAACAAATATTGTCAATTTTATTGATTTTTCAAAGATTGAAGTTTTTACTTATTTCTCTTTTTTTTCTGTTCACTATTTCATTTTTCTCTTGTCTTTCTTCCATTAACTTTGGGTTTATTGTGTTCTTGCTCTAATTCTTGAAGTTGTAGTTGCAAAATTAGGTTATAGATTTAAAATATTTCATATATATGTAATTTCCCTTTGAACACTGCTTTTTATACCTCCAATTAGGTTTGGCATGCTATTTTTGATGCATTTATCTCTAAATAATTTCAACTTTTCTTGCCTTGTTCTATAACTCATTATTTTTGCCTGTGTTTATTTTTTAAACCTACGTATTTCTTCTTTTATTTACTTATACCTTTGACCCATTAAAGTCAGAAAAGTTACTTTGCATGATACCAGTTAAAAAAATGAACATTCTTTTATGGTCTTAGATGGAGGTGGAAGATAAATAGCAGTTTGGAGATGTAAACAACACAGGTCGTGGGGATGCTCTATGCTACGACTGGAGGTCAGTGCTTCTTGGCAATGAAAAGACACACTGATACTGGGGAGATCTCTCCCACTGGCAAGGAAGATTTATGTGAAATTAGCCACTATCGAGTTTCTTCAGGGTCTTCCACGCTCTGCTTGAAAAATGTAATAACAATGTGATATAGTGTTGAATTTTTTGTTTATATTACCTTTTGCGGCAAATGTATATAAAAAGCACTGCATTAGTTATAAAATTCTACAACATTTCAACAGAAGTATAGAAGTATTATAAAATTAGCAATTGAGGAATAAAAACCAAATACATTGTAGTTTTTAGCATGCAACTTCTTTCATTGCACAAGTTCAAATTACATGCAGGAATGAGATTAGGAATGTAGCAAATTAACAGAGCACCGTATGAAACTCCATCTATTTCCAATAGAACACATATTTTTTTTTTAATTTGGCACTCAAATATTTTCTAGACTGTGTGTATATTTATATCCATACAGTAACACCTATTATCTTCTTTCAAGCATTTTAGAATACACTGAAATATCAAAATTGCACATGATATAAAAGCTTTAGAATTTTAATATTTTTCAAATTGTAAATTAGTACAAATTTTGTGGAAATTACATAGTTTTATCATTGATATTTTTCCTTTATGATTAAAAATTGATATAATATTGTCATAGAAATCTGTAATGTAGAGGAAGTTTATTAATTACTTCTACATCTGTGCTTCATTATTGTAAAAGTAATCATATAAAATAGAAATCAGTAAACTGAGAAGAAACTGAAGAACTGGTCACCAGGAAGGGTAAATCTTTGCTCTAGGACTGCAATGATTTAGGGACGTTGTCCTCCAAACTCTCTTTTTCTTTGCCAGAATATAGCAACCTGGAGACATATATAATTTATAAAAGAAAAGCTATCAGCCATGTAGATACTAATTGCATGAGAGTAGATGTGACAAAGATATGTAATTGTCATATTTTAGTCAATATATAATGCAGATTCAGACACAGGGAACATCAAAATTACAATAAATCGCTCTCAATTCTGAAAATAACTGTGAAGCTCAAGCAATCATCTAGAGAAGTTTAGATTCTTTCTTCAAGCTTGGAATAAATTATGCAAAGAATAAATACACTGTTTTGAACAGATACAAATTTTGGTGGAACAAAGAAAAAGTAATAAGATGGGAAAAATTTTAATACACAGTAATTTTTAAAATAGCTGAAAAAAAGAGTCAATAACAAGAAAGGAAGGTTTCATAGACTGAGATAAAGTTAAAAAGAAAAAATTCTACATTTCTTTTTTTCTCTTAGAGACATCACACACAAAAAAAAAGGAAGAAAAAGAAAAAAAACACCATATAGAAATAACAACTAGTGTATGGTCCTGCTAGCAAAACACTGTTTGGAAGGAGGGCATGAAGGAAAAAGAGTAGGAAAAAACTTTTATTTGCTCTTTTTGACTGTTCTTGCACACCTCCCCTCCTGCTTACCTTCTCCTGCTGGTCATGTGCTCATATCCTTGGGCTTTCCATGTTCTATGCTCTGCCACTGCCTTAACACCTGAGGTATCTTGATACAAATCTTTAAAGAAAGTGCTGGACACCCTGGTGGAGTAGCAGTTTGGTCAGCTGCCTTTGACTTGCAAAGTCCACAAAGATACCTGGGATACCAGTTCAAGTCCAGGGCCAAGGGAAACAACCAAGATGAACTAACAAATAAAACAAATAAAGTGCTTCTTGCTCCTCTCCCTTCCTGACTACCTGCCTCTGTTCACCATTACTCCTGCCTACATCTTTCTTAAAAAAAATTAATGTTGAAAATTCCCCTTTCATAGAGTTGTAAAAATTTCAATTAAAAAAATGTTTGCATGCACCGATTTCACATATGTATTTTTCAAAAATTAATTTTCTTCTGATGATATATTATTTCAGTCAAAGTAAAATCATGGACAATCTGTTTGGAAAAACTCTCTTTCAGTTGCTCTGTATTTTACCTCCTCCTTAACCCTTTCTCTTTCTTTATTCTGATTTGTACTGACTTTCATTGACTTCTAAGATTTTTAATCTTAAATATTCATTTAAAAAAATTTAATTGCATAACATTGCAGTATAACATTGTATATATTTTAATAATTATTGATATTTATTAAATCTTTTGTCATGAGCAACATTCATTTTTGAACGTTGACATTGTATCTCAATCTATATTTCATACCATACCCCCCCATCAGAGTCCAGTGTCTGTCACCATAAACTTTTCTCCTCTTTCCATCCCTTCCCCCCTCCCACCGTCTTGTCAATCATCATCTTGTGTCCTGAGAGTTTTCGCTGAGGTTTATTTGTTTCATTTCATTATATTCCACATACGAGTGAAATCATCCTGTAATTTTCTTTTCTTTCTGACTTATTTCACTTAACATGATCCTTTCCAATTCAGATTGTGCCAAGTGTTCAGTTTCATTTTCTTTTTCCCTTTTTTTAGTAGCTGCATGGAATTCCATTGAGTGTATATCTGACAGCTTCTTTATCCAGTCATTTTTGTTGGGCATTTGAGTTGCCTGAGTTTAAGATGCACATCAATGTAAATCAGCATCTGAGTTCCTAGGAGTCTTTATGAATCACCTGCACAAAGTAGGAAACTTTGCTATACATTTTGTCATACCTTCTGAATAGTGAGGTGACAGACATTCAAATGCAATTTTGACTTGTTTATTGTAATAGCCACAGACCTGAATATTCAAAGACAAGGAATTAATTCTAGATTGCCATTTACCTTCAGATCAGAGAAAATTATATTGCTTCTGGAGTACAGTTGATATGGAAACTTCAGTGACGCCTTTTATTTGACATATTCTGACTCTAAGGGAAATTGTCTTCCCTTTTTAAAGCTAGAACATGAAACGTGTTCATTTGGCTGACTCTGATATCACACCTTAATCTACCAGTTCTGCCAGTGCATAATACCTACATTAAAACACAGTGTTAATAAATGTATTGCTCCAAATGCATATTTACAGCTAGCTTTTATGGTTGCAATTTATGCCTCAGTACACTTGTCAGAAACATGTAAAACTGAAAATAAGAACTCTTAATATTTAGATATGCCGCAATAGCTGCCCTAGGGTCATTTGTCAGTCATCACTATTAACTGCAGTAGCACCTATATTGTTCAAAGTCCATGAAGTTTTTCCTAAAAATAAATTAAAAGAAAAATGTTTCTCATAGAAATCTGAAAATGTATTTGGCCATGTGAAGAGTTTCCATTAGTAGCTCTTAACATTTCTTTCCTCAAGAAGTGAAGGCAGAATTTCTACATACTCAATGTCCATTTGCCATAGTGTATCTCCCAGAGCTAAAGGTTGCCAGGAATGTTAGGGAGGACTGACTCTGGTTATGCACTGGGGAAGATATGAAACACTCCCAAGATTGAGACACCACATAGCAACAGGTAGACTAACTAATAGAGAACCACAGGAAGCAATAAAAATAAATCAGCAGATTTAAGAGTTTAAAATAATCACATTTAGAGCCTACCTACATCTTTATTCTTTATAAACAGACTCTTAAATGAAGTGATTTGGTGTGCTATCCAACTGTGGACTCAATTATATTTCTTTGCATCTTGAGAAGCAATTCATCCCTTTGAAACTACATTAAATGTTATCTGGACATGACCCAGAAACCCTAAATCTCTGTATTGTTTTTTTGTGGACTGATGTCTGGCAAAAGAAAATAAAATTCATGTGCTTTTTATATTTTTGTTATCAGAATGTACAAGTCAATTTTGTTTCTTCAAGAGCATCTAGGTCATGGAAATTATCAGACTTAATTGAGAGAATCCATACAGAGTTCTTAGAAACAGTAAATTAAGGATTCTACTCTAACATTCTCTCATTTTTTCACCTCTTCCTCTTCATCCCTTTCTAGTTGGCCCATAAATTATACAAAACCTATATTAGTGCATCTGAGCCTTAAGAAATAGCTACTCTGATCAGTAGGATTTCTTCTCTGCATTCTCCATGAAGTAAGAGATTTTGAGGACTATAAATGTTCATTGTTGTTATAGAGGGATAAAGGTCAGAGTTCAGGATCTCTACCATTTTAGATAGGAGGCAATAGGTTTTCCATATTTCTTTTTAACTGAAAGTATAGTTAGTGACATAATGACATGGGGATATATTTCTGTTTGTAAATAAAGAATACAAGTTTTTCAATTTTTTCTATGCTGAGGTAAAGAAAAATTTCCCACTAACAATATCATTAGTTTGCTAAATGTAAGATTTTAAAATATATATTGGGTCTTCATAGCACCCAACACAAAAAAGGAAAAACCTAAATGTGTTTCTTCAAATCAGATTATTTAAGTTCTTGTTTTCCCATCAAAAGTATAACAACTAATAGCATGTCTTCTATATACTGGAAATATCCATAATTTATAGATGCCCTTCTATAGAACAAGGAATAAATTTACACTTTGGAAGAGAAATAATTACCTGATAATTATGCTCTCTTTAGATAGAATCTCATAGGAATTGACCTTTAAAAAAAATTGAGAAAAGTCTTAAGCTCTTAAGACTTCACTGCAACATCCTAACTCAAAGAAATACCACTTTCTAATCATCAGAACTAGTTTCTGTGACAGTCAGATATAATGAATGTTTTGATCAGGTACATGAATACAGGTCCATTTTCTATTTCCTATATTTACAGGAATATATGAATTTAATTAATTCAGCATTTCTAGTGTCAATATTGCTGTTAATTTAACACCCTAGTGAAAGATAATATAGATATCTGTTGGTATAATTATATTAAGATGATAGTTACATTGTGACTCAGATCTCTTCTGATTGTCCCTCAAATTATTCTGTTCCAGTGAGTACTAATGAATTCATTCAAGACATGCTTCCTGAAAACTTGCTACATGATAGGTCCATATCTACCTAATAAAGACAAAATAAGTGAACAGGAACTGACACATATTTACTGACTCATGAAATAAATATTTTCATGACTCCAGTCACTTCATTTCATTTTTCAAGAGTGAAAGAGAGACAGATATAATTACCTTTTCCTGAGATACCCAGACTGATTGTTGCTATGTTAGTTTTTAATATAGATATCTGATGTATTCCAGAGACCAAATGTTGAATAAACAATAAAAGTATTATTACCAAACAAATGCATACTTACTCTTATAGAAGACAATAATGGCTTTAGTTGGATATGCAGTCCTGATTGTCCCAAAATGAATGTGAAAATGGAGTGGAGTCAATATGCTCATAAATACCTCTCTCATGTACACTTATCTGTTCCCACAGTAGTTTTTGAAATAAACATGCCATCAGAGTTTTCAATAGTTCTTACCATACACAAACTCTTTTTGGAGATCCCATTCCACTTTAGATCTAAGAGGCAATTCTTGACTCTCAGTACGAAAATAAAAAACCATCTTTATTTTAAACAAATGCCAAAACAGAAGGTTTTTAGGATATTCTAAAAGATAATTTCCTATACCTGTGTAAAGATATGGTTTTACAAAATATAATAGGATGTATGATATGTTAGATGTTTCTTATTTATGTGCAGGGCCCTGTTGTGAATAAAGGGGCCTTTGTGACCACAGTTCACACATGGCTATTGAATCTAATAGGACCTGGATTTTGGCAAAAAGCCTAAGAGAGGCAACCGTGGGAACCATGTCTCTGGAGATGATCAGATATAACGAATTTCTTAGACACAGACCAAATGAATACAATTACCTGTTGAAAGATATAATTCTGGCAAGTCTTCAATATTGGATACCAAAAATAAAAAACTATTTCACATCTGTGTTTTCAGTGGAAAACACCTATAAAGAATTTTGGTGATGGGTGTGAAATACAAACTGATATGCAATCTAAATGTCAAACATTGAATATAGCATTGTGAAATAAAGAAATAATAAATACTACTATTAAAATAAATTAAAAGATATAATCATTAAATGCAGGTAGCAAAAATGATAAAAGTCAAATATGGTAAGATATTATTTATAAACGAAATCCAGCAAAGCTGAATTTGCAAATGTAGAATGGCAGCTACCAGTTAAGAGGGTAGAAAAACTTTTTCCAGATGTTTAAAAATAAAAGCTTGCAACTAATAGATTAATGATTTCTGGATATACAATGCATATCTTTAGTAATTATTGTAAATAGCACTGTTACAAACTTCAAATTTGCTAAGAGATTTTATTCTTAACAAAAATGTATCTCTAAAGTATTTTATAATAGAAAAAAGTAACATTCAGTCAGTTACCATTCAAAAATTGTTAGTATTTGTCATGTTAATATGGATTTCTTCGCATCATAATTTGCTATATACTGCTGTATGGTATAGAAAAAGGGTAGGAAGAGGTTAGAGAGGCACATAAATGAAATATTTTAAAAAATGCTTCCACATATTGTACATAAAGGAGAAAAATGAATCAGTTCTTATGATGTCATTGTTCAACACGTTCACCCAAATGTATTCAGTTATGCAGAAAATGCAATGCTTTTGACATTGTTTATACCATTTGTTTAGTGTACAGACACTATGATTTATAATTTATACAATTACTCACAGTTTTTGTCCCATAAAAATATCATACAAAGATTGTAATATCATAGTCTATAGACATTAGTAAGCTTGGTTTCTATTATAAAATTTGCTTCAGTTTTCTTTGAAATATAAAATCTTGTGGTCCATGAATTACTTCTTTATGATGTTTTACGATTTTGTTGTTCCACTGTCAAGTTGATCAAATATTTTGCTCGTGGTCATTCAGTAATTGTGCCTTGCTTGTCACTACTGAAAAAAATATACATGAAAATGCAATGCACCTCCACAACAATTATCAAAAGTGCAGCATATGCATTTCTTCAAAATAGTCACCAGGATATTTTTGCTTCACAAAATGGACTTAAACATTAAAACTGAGGGCAACAGCAGGTATAGTTATCACATTCAAGGAAAGAAAAAAGATTTATTTAAGAGTAAACTACTTCTACATTCTTAACTTTGTTTTCTGATAACCACATCTTTTGAATCTCTTTCCAGAACCTATGGTAAGCATTTCATAATTTAATTCACTATGAGATAACGACATAAACTTTAACAAAACCTATATTCTAGAAAAAGAATTATTGAGGTTCAAAATTAATTCATGAATTAAAATGTTCTGGCTTTGTACATTAAAATATAAAGAAGTATAAAACATCCTTTTCAAGTTTAAATATATTTAGAAAGGTAACATTTTTTTGACTATTAGTGGTGAACTTTAATATATATGAATACTGATTTACTATGATGTGCATATGAAAGACATATAATACTATAATGCAATGCAACCTCAATGATTTTTAAATACTAGAAATAGTAAAAAAATTGTTATAGAAAAATATAAATAGCCTTATCATTTTTCATTTTAACCTGTTTTAGGAAAACAAAGATGCAAGAATTTTATATTGATGAGATCAAAAAACTTTTTCACACAATATATGGATTTTGTAATGTTTTAATGAATTTTTATGGAAACTGTTAAATTTGATTATTTCATTTGCTTTAAATTAGAAATACCATATAATTTAATTTCTAATTTTATAGGATTCAAAGCAAATATAGCAATAATGCAGCAAAAGTGATATAGTAATGATCTTGACTGCAATTTAAAACATGGAATGATCTTTTTTGAATCTTAAATTTTGTTTACATTAGCACAACAAAATTCATAGAATGTAAGACTATGGTTACTAGAGGAGAAGGAAGGGAAGGAAACCAGGGAATGAAGTAATAAATGTGGTGATAATGGACTCTAAATTCAGAGTGGTATGGTGTACTGTGCACAAAGTATTCATTATTGGTAAAAACGGCCCTTAGTATTTTGAAATTCAGATATTTCTATCTAAGAAAAAAAGCTTCCTATATTTATTTTGTTCCTTATATGCTTCCACCAAAAGAAAAAAATGTGAAGCATTAAGGTGTATCTCTATACATAATATTGTTATAAAAATAGAAACAAAATTTGTGGCACAGTTGAAATAAAAAAGAATATTGTACTACATACAGATATAAATTTGTTATCATGCATACCTTAATCCTAGTTAATATTTAAATGCATTATTCCTTCAATAAAATCAATTTTAAAAAGAACCTTTTTAAAATTATTATAAAATTTAACTGTCAATTTTATGA
Organism: Solenodon paradoxus; assembly: GCA_004363575.1. Taxonomy (NCBI): domain Eukaryota; kingdom Metazoa; phylum Chordata; class Mammalia; order Eulipotyphla; family Solenodontidae; genus Solenodon; species Solenodon paradoxus. The sequence continues at coordinate 143,933 of RJWH01000972.1, forward strand.
TACATTAAAAGGAAATAAAAGTTTCGGTAAAAACTTCAGATTTAAACAAAGGAAAGAGTATCTTTCCCTCCTTTCTATGAAAAAGTTACCTTATGAAGGACACGTGCCCTCATTTGGGTACTGAAACATTCTCAGTTTTCAAAGATTTTACTGAGGTATCATTGATACACAAGAGCTATACCTCGTTAATGTATGCAACTATGAAAATATTACTTTATTGTATATGTAAAATTAAGCATATAAATAAACTTCAAACCAAAATAAACATACATAACAAAACTAATATTTAGATTATGAGAACAAAATCATTATTACCAAAGTGGAAGTGGGATGGAAGCATGAAAATAAGGTAAAAGGAGTCATCTGTAAGGTGGTGAAAGGGAACTAGACTTTTAAATTTTGCAACATATCCAGATATGGAACTATAATGTTTTATACATAAAACCTCTATAATACCATAAACAAAGGTTACTTTAACACAATTTAAGAAGATATATGAATCATCTTCAAAATTTCCTCCCACCCTCTTTAATATTTTTGTGTGTGATAAGTACTAACTAAGATATACAATCTTAGTAAAAGTTCAAAATATGAAAGAGCATCATTAACTACAAGCACTACGAGGTACAAATCTCTTAATTCTTAATCATCTTGTATGGAAACTTGGTCCTTTTTGACTATTAACTCCCAAATTTTCCCTCCTCTGATCCTGGCAACACCACTCTACTCTTTTACCCTATGAGTTTGGGTATTTTAGATTCCTCATATAAGTACTATCATTTAGTATTTGTTCTCCTATGTCTATCTTAATTCACTTAGTATAAAGTATCCTAGACTTCCTTGGAGTCACAAATGACAAGAATCCCTTTTAACTAACTTTGACTCAATTTTTTGCTTATACTGTAATATAAAGTTGAAATTTTACTCTTTCACCTGGAGATATACAATTCATTGAGAAAGCTGTCCTTTCCTCCATGTGTATTTTAGGTATTTTTATCAAAGATCGACTGACTATATAACATGAGTTTGTTTCTGGAACCAAGTGTGGTAGGGTCCAATGAAAATTTGAAGAACTTCCAGTATTTTGGTTGTGAATAGAGTCATATATTTGAAAAATAGTTACACTGTATATACAAATTCATATTATTGTATATATCAAGTTTACCTCAATAAATTGAAAAAGGCAAACTTCCTAAACACCACAAAAGAAGAAAGAATAGGAGGGCTAATATCATATCATTATCATTTAAATGGATGCAACATGACAATTATCAACAGTCACTTATGATTAAAAGTCTTTAGCAAAGAAGTATAGAAAAATGTACCAGCAGATGTTAAAGGCTGTATACGAGAAAATCATAGCCAATAATGACAAACTAAAAACTTTTTCTTAAATATTGGACAAGACAAAGATGTCCACTCTCATCATAATTACTTATCAGAGTACTGGACATCTTAGCCAGAACAATTAAATAAGAAGTGGGTTTAAAAGGTTTATTGGTGTAAAGGAAGAAATAAAATTATCCTTACTTACAGATAACAAGAATATGTACATAGAAAATCCTGGACAGAAAAAAAAATTCTTAGTGAAAAATAACTAATTAATTACAAAATTAATATGAAAAAATTTGTTGTTTTATATGCAATTAACAACTAGCAAAAAAGGAAATTGAGAAAGTAATATTACCTAAAATCAAAACAAAATAATTGAATACTTATAAATTTACCAAATAGGTGAAGGACCTGTACAGTGAAAACTATAAGACATTATTAACAAAAATGAAAGAGGCAAATAAATGGAAAGATAGCCCATGCACATGAAATGGAAGAATTAACATCACAAAAATGAACATATATCCTAACGAAGTTGCAGATTCAATACAATTTCTTACAAAATTTTAAAGCCATTTTTCAAGGAAGTAAAGTAAATAGTACTAAAGTTTGCATAGAATCACAATAAACTCTGAAGAGTCAAAGCACGTAAAGAAGAAAAATAAAGATATCACACTCTTTCCCTAATTTTAGACTATACTACAAAGCAATGGGAGCCAAAACGGAAGAGTGCTGAAATAAAAAAGCAGGCAGACGTATCAACAGAACAGAATTAAGAGCCCAGAAATAGAGTCACAAGTATAGACAACAAATTTAAAACAACATAACCACAGATGTTTTCTTTTCAACAAATGGTGCTGGGAAAACTGAAAACCACATGCAAAATAATGAAATTAGATCCATAACACCGCACATAAAATTGCTTCAATATGGATTAAAGACTTGAATGTGAGTCCTGAAATAATAAAATACCAAGAGAATATAGATATATTACATATATATATATTCATTGATATCAGCTTTAGAGATGACTTTGAGAATTCACTCCAAGAGCAAGAGAATCAAAAGAAATAATAAACAAATGGGATGGCGCCAAACAAAAAACCTGTTTCACAGTGAAAGTAATTATCATCAAAATGAAAAGACATCCCAATAAATGACATGTTAATATACATATTATAAGCAAACAAGTGGTAAATATTCCTAACATATATAAAGGACTCATGAAACTCCGCCACAAAATGAAGAACCAGACTGAAAAATGTGCATAGGATATCAGTTGCTAGTTTTGTAAAGAAGACATACAGGTGACCATAAGTCATATGGAAAGATGTGCATCATCCTTTATTATTAGGGCAATGCAAATCAAAAGGACTACAAAATATTTACTCACATCTTTGAGAATGGCTAGTATCCAAAAGATAGCACTATTGTTAGATAATATAGGAAGAAAAGGGAACATTTGTACAATGTGGATGTGAATGTAAATTCAATCAGCCATTACAGAAAGCAGTATGGAAATACCTCCAAAATCAAAAACATAAATTCCATGTGATCCACTTTTACCATTTCCGAGCATTTACCTAAAGCATTGACCAATAATGATAATGACTAGATAAAGATTTGGCATATATACATTTTGCATACTACTCAGCTATACAAAAGAAATTCTGCCATTTGCAAAAACATGGATGGACCTACAGGGTATTGTGCTTAGGGAAATAACTCTGAAAAACAAAGACAAATGCCCTATGATTTCACTCATATTTAGTGTATAGAGAAATAAAAAAAATGAATAACCTAAATAAAACAAAAGTAAACTTTTAGACTATTGAACTATTGAAGTTTGTGGTTACCAGAAAGAAGAGTGAGGAGTAAATCAATTGAAAGATGTCAATTATTAGGGTTAAGGATATTCCTTAATCTACCAATTATCTCTAGGAATGTACCTAGTATATTTCACACAAATAGATTCATGCAATAGTGATACTTTTGAGTCTGATTTATTTCACTTAAATTTGTATTTCTAAGGCTTATCCATATATATGTATATGGATGAATATGTACACATGTATCATGTGTCAGAATTTCTTTCCTTTTTAAGGAAGAATGATATTCCAACATACATGCACATATATATAATACATGTACATATGTGTCTGCATATATATATACATTGATTGCACATTCAGTTGGTTATGGACATTTGGCTTGTTACTACCCTTTGCCTATTTTGAATAATGCTGTGAATGTATTGGTATATAAGTATTTTTGAGTCTTTATTTTGAAACTTGGGGGTATATGCCTAGAAGTAGAATTTCTGGGTTATTATGACCATTCTTTTTGAGAAATTTTCAAACTATTTTCCACAGAAACTGTCCCATTTTAAATTTTCAGTAATAATGTATGAAGGGTATAACTTATTCACACTCCCACTAAAATTTGTTATTTTCTTTTTACAATTATTGTAACAGACATTTTAATATGTAAGAAGTGGTATCACAGTGTGATTTTGATTTGCATTTCCTTAATAAGCGCTAATTTATAGCAATTTTTACTGTGATTTGGGTCATTGTATAGTTCTTTGAAGAAATTTCACTCAAGGACTTTAACCATTTTTTATTTTAATATTTTATTTATATTTTAATTGACATAACTTCATTTATATTAATGTATATGTTAATCACCTAAGGCTTACTAAAATATATTATATTATAACATACCCACTACTAAACTCCAAATAAAATCCTCTACCATTTCCTACAACTCCGACTACTTTCCCCTCTGATAACCTGTTATATTGTCTGAATCTCTGGGTTTGTTTTGTTTTTTCTGTAATTATCTTTCTCATTGTGACTTAAATTACTTAGAATATTCCCTGAATTTCATCCATATTCTTGGAAGAAATAAGATTCTATCCTTTTCTTAATAGCTTAGTAGTATTATGTATGTGTACCACAACTTCTTAATCTATTCATCTGTAAATGGACACTTAAATTGTTTTCACATACTGGTTATTGTAAATATTTTGTCACGAACATAAGGGTGTGTTGTGGGTAGAAAGTCAAGCAAGGTCAGAGTTGGAGCTGGCAGAATGTTAAGGACACCAGACTCCGAGTATTGAGCAAAGGCGGCCATGTGAAAACACTGGGACAGTGTGACTGTGACTGTTTGCCCGCCAAAATAAGATAGATGTAGTTATTTTGTTAGAGAGCAAAGGCTGTATAAGCAATCCAATGTAACTATAAACCTGCTTACATAAGCTGCTTGAAGCAACATTGTTCATGAACCCAATAAATAGGTGGAGAGCAGGATGGTCAGGGCTTCAGTCCAAGAGAGAGAGACCATTGGCCCCCTGATCCACACCTTTTCTGTCCTTTCATACTCTCTGTTGAGTTTCTCAATCTCCTGCGTGCTCCTTTCCTCATCATCTCTGCTCCCAGGATTAAGTCGTGGCAAGGGTGTGTATATATTTTCAAATTCCTATTTTGTATTAATTGTCTAGATACCAAAAAGTAGAATACTGTATGATAAGGTATTTCTATTTCAAACATTTTGAAATGTTCCATACTGTTTTCTAAGATATCTGCAACAACTTATATACCCATGCACATTGCATAAGGATTATTTCTACTCCAGATCCTTTTATTCTTTGGACCATGACTTGCAGTTTTTCACCAACTTCGTCAAGCTTATTCATAAGCATTTAATTATTTTTGATAACATTATAATGGGATTTTTTTTCATCTTCTAGTTCATTTTTTGTATGTAGAATGTAGGTTTTTATATACTGATTTTGAACACTGCAATTTTGTTTTATTCATATATTATTTCTAATATCAAATTATTTGATCCCATCAATAGATGCAATACAATCATTTGGCATGATAAAGCATTCGTTTATGATAAAAGCTCAATAAAATGAAAATAGTAGGATGATACCTCAACATAATAAAGACCATATATTTGAACCTGCAACTAACATCATACTCGGTGGTAGAAACTTGAAAGTTTACCTCTAAGATCAGGAGTAAGATAAAGATATTCACTCTTAATTGTTTTAACATAGTTTTGGAAGTCCCAGAAAGGGCACTTAGGCAAGTTAAAGGAACAAAAAGAATCCAAATTAGAAAAGAGATAAAACTATCACTACCTGATGATGACATACTAGTAGATTTAGAACACCACAAAGATTCCAATAAAAAAAAAACTTTGTCCTTTTATTATGTCATTGTTCACCTCTTGTTGTTCTAGTTCTTTACATACTCTGGATTTTAAACTCTTGTTGCATACTATTTGCAAATATTTTCTTATTCCTTCAGATATTTTTAATTAAAAATTTATTTGAATCGTCATTTTTTAGTTTTTTATCACATTACTCTGTCAATAAGGTGTACTACCAGAATTAATTGCAAAAACACAGATCATAAAGATATATCTATATGTTTTTTTCTAAGATTTGAATGATTTTTGCATCTCATATTTAGGGTACTGATCTTTTTAACTTTTTTAGATGGTCTGAGCTAGGGAGTTTAATTTCATTATTGCCCAAGGAAATCCTGTTTTCTAGCATCATTCGTTAAAGAGGCTGTTCTAACCAATTAATGATATTCACAATCTTGAGAGCAATCACTTGGTCATAGGTCTGTGGGTATTTTACTTTCACTTTCTGACTTATTTCACTTAACATCATCCCCTCTAGTTCCATCCAAACTGTTTTAAATGGCACAGCTTCATTTTCGTAACAGTTTCATAGAATTATATTGAGTATATATGACATAGCTTCCTTATCAAGTCATCTATTGATGAGCATTTAGGTTGTTTCTGTATCTTAGCTATTGTGAGCTCTGTTGTTATGAACAAAGGGTACAGATTTTTTTTCTGATTATGTATTTTGTATTGTCTTGGCATTTGTCCAGGAGTGGGATTGCTCTATCAAGTGGTCCTTTTCTGGACACCCTTTCCAACACAGGCTATTTCCAGACTTTTTGATGTTGACCATTCTCACTACTATGAGGTGGTATCCTGTAGTTTTTATTTGCATTTCTGTGATGATGAGTGATGCAGATAATTTTTTTCAGGTGTCTCTAGTCCATATGTTTGTCTCATTTAGATAGGTGTCTATTCAGTTCCTTTACCCATTTTTTGAGTGATTAATTTGTTCATGTCTTTTATTGTTGTTGAGGTGTGGAAGTTCTTTATGTATTTCGGAGATTAAGCTCTAATCTGATACATGTCGTGTGAATGTATTTTTCATTTCCATGAGTTGTCTTCCTGTTTTATTGAGAGTTTCTTTTGCTGTGTCGAAGATTGACAGCTTAATGTAGTCCCAATTTATTAGCTTAGTTTTATCATCTTTTGCTGAAGCTGTTCCTTCCCAGAGACATATTCAAGGTTGAGGTCATGTAGTGTGTTTTCACAATTTACTTCTAAGTATTTTATTGATTTGGGTCTATGTTCAGGTATTTGATCCAGTTTAAGTTAATTTTTGTGTAAGGGATAATTAGGAACCTACTTTCTTTCTTTTTTTGCGATGTCTTCCATTTTTTCCACACCATTTTTTGAATATATTTCCCTTGCTCCATTGTATGCTCTTAGCACCTTTATGATAGATTACGTGTCCATTTAGGTGTGGCTTTACTTCTTGGCTCTTGATTCCACTGATGTTGTCTATTTTTATTCCAGTACTGTACTATTTTCATCATGATCACTCTGCAGTATAGTTTAAAGATGGGGAGTGAGAGCCTCCACTGTTCTTGTTTCCTCTTAGAATAGCTTTGATTATTTGAGGTCTTTTGTGATTCGATACAAACTATATTATTGTTTGCTCTATTTTCTTGAAAAATGCCACTGGAATTTCTTGGTAATTGCATTAAGCTTCTATATTGATTTGAGTACATTAATCGTCCAATTCATGAACATGGAATTTCCCACCTCCTTGTGTCTTTGCTATTTCCTTTTTTTAAGTTTCCATAGTTTATATTATTGAGGTTATTCATCTTCTTTTTTCAGTTTATTCCCAGATATCTTGTCTTTCTTGGTCATGTTATGAATTAATTTCTTTCTTAAATTCTTTTTCCTCTGCTTCATTATTTGCGTATAGAAATGATATTGATTTTTGTGTGTTGATTTATATTCTGTCACTTTCCTGTATTGATTTTTAGCTGTTTTTGTTGTCATATTTATATGTATACTATCATATAATCTTCAAAAAAATGGTAGCTTATTTTTTCTTTTCCTATTTGGATTCATTTAGTGCCCTTATTACTTTGGCCAAGACTTCCACAAATATGTTGAAAAGTGGCAGTAGTGGACAACCCAATCCTGGTCCAAATCTTATGGGAAAGGCTCTCAATTTTTCACCATTGATAATGATGTCAGCTGTGGGTTGTTGCCTTTATTGTGCTGTGGCATGTGCCTTTTATTCATATATTGACAAATGTTTTTAGCATGAATGTATGTTGAAACATATCAAATGCTTTTCCGGCTCCATTGAGATGACCGTATGGTTACTGGTTTTTCACTTGGTTGCTGTATGACATTGATTAATTTGCGTATGTTGAATTATTCATGCTATCCTAGAATAAATCCCAATCGATCAGCTTTTGATGTGCTGTTGAATTCTATTTTCCAGGATTTTGTCAAGGACTTCTGCATCTTTATACATCAGTGATATTGATCTGTAGTTTTCATTATTGGTGCTGTCTTTGTCTACTTATGAATTCAGAGAGGGTGCTATTAAACATGCAGTTTATTTGTGAGTTTTTCTACTTTAATTTTGTAGAAGAGTTTCAGAAAATGGGGATTAGCTCTTTGAATGTTTGATAGAATTCACTAGTGAAACCATCTGGGTATGGACTCATGCTTGGGGGAAGATTTTTTATTACTGCCTCAATTCTGTACTTGTGATTGGTCTGCTTAAGTTGCCTGCGTCCTCCTGGTGCAGTTTTGGGAGTTTATAGGATTTTAGAAGTCTGTCATTTCTTCATAATTGACAAATTTGTTGGCATACAATTGCCCATAATAGTCTCTCACATGAACCTTTGTATGTCTGTGATATCAGTTGTAATCTCCCCTTTCATTTTTGATATTGCTTTTAAAGTTTACTCTTTTTCTTAATGAGTCTAGCTGGAGTGTATTGATTTTTTTTAATTTTATTAAACAACCATATTTTGGAGTCATTGTTCTTTTGTATGGTATTTTTGTTTTCAATTTCACTTATTTATGCTCTAATATTTATTATTCCATTTCTTCTGCTGATTTTGAGTTCCCATTGATCTCTTTCTAGTTCCCTGAGGTGTTTGATTAGATATTTAACATTTGCTCTCTCTTGACTTTCGATGTGCATTTGTTGCCTATAAGCTTTCCTCTCAGAATTGCTCCTGCTATATCTCATATATTCTAGTAGCTCATCTCTGAATTTTCATTTGTTTCTAAATATATATGAATTTCATCTTTAATTTCATCGGTGATCCAGCTATTGTTCACAAGCAAGTTGTTTGATCTCCACATCTCTGAGACTCTTGCAGTTTTGTTCTTTTAGTTCATTTCTAATTTCTCCCCATCATAGTCTAAGAGGATTCTTTCTACAATTTCAGTCTTACTAATTTTTATGAGACTTCTTTTGTGTCCTAGCATTCTTTAGATTATCTTTTGGAATGTTCTATGGACACTGGATAAAAGTGTATTTTCTTTTTTGTTGGGGTAAAACTCCATGTACATGTCTGTTAGGTCCATGTGATCTGTTATTTCAATTATAGTACCCATTTCCTTTTTGATTTTCTGTCTATATGATCTATTGATAGAGTGCTGAATCTCTTGCTATTATTGTGTTACTATCAGTGCCTTTCTCTCTGTCAGTATTTGTTTTGTATATTTAGATGATCCTGCAGTGGAGGTACATATGTTGATGATAGCTATTTCATCTTGATGGCTGTCCCCCTTGATCATATATAGTGTCCATCCTTGACTCAACTACCATTCTTGCTGGAAGTTTGTCTTCTTTGATATTAGTATTGCAGTTCCTGATTTCCTTTCGTCATTATTGCTTTGATATATTTTCACAAGGATCTTAACATTCAAACTATGTTTATTTTTGGATCTTAACTTCTTGAATTCATAATATTGGTGGGGTCTGGTTTTGATCCAGCCAACCTATTTCTTTAGACATGTTTTGACGAATGTTAACACATTTACAGTGATGACTGGAAAAGTCGGATTTTCTTACTGTCATTCGATCCTTGGTGTACTGTTGGTTTTCTTTGTATGTGGTTTCGTTTCTAATTTGCTTAAATTTGCTTTTATCTTTGGTTGGTTTTGAGGCTCTAGTCTGTCAGTAACGTATTTTGATGGCATGTAAACTTTGTAATTGGATTTTGTACTTTTTCCAGTAGATTATCTATACCTGTACTGCTCTAGATAGTCTTACATGTGCTGACACTGTATAATATGTATATATTAATACATTTTGCCTCTTGTTCATTCTATCCTTATTTTCTAAGGTTTTCCACTTGCCTTTGGGGTTTGTGTGTGTCTTGTATTTCATTCAATTATTTTTATAACTTTAGTATTTGAGCTCTTTATCTGTTAAGTTGTCCCAATCCATAACCATGGAGTTCTTTGGTGAGCTCCTAGCATTTTCCTCTTTTGAGGCCGTTTGTTTTTTCTGTCCCGTGCTTTCATCTTTTGCTTTTGTTTTACTTTCCTGTCCACATTATTCTCATGGCTTGGACAATCATTGTTTTAAGTTTCCCTATTGTGGGGTTCCTTTCAGGACTACTTAAATGTTAGACTTGGTGATAGAAAATCCATTATCTTCTGTTGTTATTGAAGATCTTTATTTTTCCATCATATTGAATGATAGTTTTGCAGGACAGAGTATCCTTGGTGAGCAATTTTTGCCGATTGTATTTTAGATACATCTTTCCTCTCTCTTTCTCCTGGCCTGTGGGGTTTTTGTTGATAATTCAGATAGCCTGGGTCTCAGTGCTTGATTCGTGGAAGCCAGGTGCAATGCAGTGTTCAGAGTGTTGTTGTAGAGGACTATCTTTGCTGTAACTGGGCAGAGTGCTGCAGGGTGGTGCTGCCTGTGCTCTGCAGGTTGCTGGAGCTTAGGTTTGACTTCACTTATGCCTCATAGGCTGCTGTGGGGCAAGCTGGTGTTCTTTAGGTTCCCAGGGCAGAAGCTTCTCTTCACTGTAGTTAGGAGAGCTGCCGTAGGGTGGGGAATATATTCCACAAGTTGCTGGAGCCTTGACTTTACTAAATCTTGGTGGGCTGCTGCAGGTCTGGTAGATGGTCCATGAGTTTTGGGGCAGAGGTCTAACTTTGTTGTAGCTGGGCAGGCTGCTTTATATAACTATGGTTTTGCAAATTAAACCGTTTGTTAACTGTAACCTTTCAATATGTGGTATTTGGAACAGTGAATTTTACAATACTGTTATATTTCAAATTGCTTTGGCTATTGAGGATAACTCATAGTGATATATGAATTTTCTTATTTGATTTCCATTCAGGACAAACAGCTTTAGGCATCGAATTGAATTAGGTATCACTTTTTGAAAGAAAATATTGACAATTTAACCATATTAGCTCATCTCATTTATGAATAGATACAATCTTTCCATTTGGGGGTGGGTCTACATTTATTTTTTGTTATTTTTGTAAGTACACAAGTCTTTCACTCTCTTGGTTCAATTATTCCTAGGTATTTTATTCTTTTGGATGCTATTTTAAATAAAATAATTTTCTTAAGTTCCTTGTTCATTTTTTAACTGTTGTGTATAGAAACAAAATGTTTTTTTATTGTGCTTGAATTTATGCCATGAAATTTTGCTGAAATTAGTGTTAGCTCTCAATCATCCTCATGAATTTTCTTTACATGAATAACATCATTAACATAGTGTGAATTCTTACTTTACAATTTGGTTGTCTCATTTCTTTTTCTTATCAAAATACAATAACTAGAAGATCCAGTGCAATATTGTATAGCAATGGAAAGAGCAGGCCATGATTTTCAAAAATTCCCAATGGTCGTTCTTGTGAGTGTCTTGCAATATAAGCAAGAACCACAAAGGCTAGTCTAGTCACAGGAAGTATGAGCAGGAGTTGAGCCCTCCTAATCAAATCACAGGCTGAGATTAAGTTTTCAAAATAGAGATTCTAGAGAGTGTTTTAATCTTTACTTTATATACATATGAGACAATTTCCTTTTTTCTTTTTGTCAGTATCAATAATGTATGTGTTTCAAAAATTTTGACAGTTTCAAAAGATTATCTAATTTGTTGACTTACAGTTATTCATAATATTCTCTTAAACATTTTATTTCTGCAAAAATAATTTCTGATTATAGTAATTTGTATGTTATCTGTTTTTCTTTTGTAATCTAGAAACAGATTGTCCTTTTTGTGCATCTTTTCAGATATTAAGATTTAAAGTTCATTTATTTCTCTGTTTTTTGTATTCTCTATTTAATTCTGTGATTCATTATAAGCTGTGGAATCAGCGATATTAGTCCCAATTCAATATGAAGGTCCAAGTGGTACCAGTGTTTTCAGTCAGGACCTAAATCTCAAGGCCATAGAATCAGAAGCACTAATGCCAAGAAGGAGACAATGAATGCTACAATCAGAGAGTATATTCATGCTTCTTCTGAATTTTTGTTCTGTCATTCAATAGACCAGATTATTCCTGCTTGCATTGGTAAAGAAAATCTTTCCCTATTCACATATATGCCAATCTTTTAACAGACACACCACTAGAGAATGTTTTACTAGTTACCTGTACATCTCTTAGAAAGATATTGTTACAAGAATAAAGGATAATGTAGGACTCATGTAGATGATAACTGCATGAGATTGGATATGAGAAAATTATTATCATTTTATTCAAAAATTTTCAGAGCAGATTTAAACACAGGAATGTGTAAATTTCAATAAATTTTTCTCACTAGTTCTGATTATCTCCTTGAAACTCAAAGATTCCTCTAGACAAGTTCAGATTCTTTTTCAAAGTAAGAAGTTATACAAAGAAGAAATAAATTATTATTTTCAGCAGGTAATATAATTTTTATGATGAAAATTGAACAAAAGTAATAAAACATAAAAGGGAAAAAGTTTTGGTATTCTGTAGATTATTAAAACATCAAAAAAGGTCAATATTATGATAAGGATTCATCAACACGAAGGGAAGGTTTAATAGACCATAAATCTAAAAGAGGGAGAGAAGGGCTTATATTGTCATCTCTCTTAGGGTCTATGTTTATGAAAAACTCCATGTGGAAATAATACAGCCAGTCCATGATCCTGCTAACAAAACATCTTAGAAGGTAAAAAATCTTTATATGGGTCTTAACAACAAAAGCAGTTTATTTCTAAAACTCTTTTAATGATGAAAACTGGTCTGTCATTAGCATATTATATGGCTATGTTATGTAAAGCATCTGAAATAAAATCCCTATCAAAATTCCAATGGCATTTATCATATGTAGACAACAAAATATCATGAAATTCATTTGGGACCTAAAAAGTTCCTATTAAAAAAATAAAATCTAAAACATATAAAATGATATAATATAACGTAATGCTATTTTAATTAGAAAATCATTCTGCAAAAAGAAAAAACTAGTGATTTTCAGATGGTTAATAATTTTGTATATTTTTAGCACATGAATGTTTTTTCTTGAAAATATTAGTAATCTCATTTTTAGATAAAATACTGAACAAAATAGACATCTAAATTTGGAAAGGAAAGTTTAGCCTATGTAAAATAATTGCTATCAAGCACTTTTATCTATAATATTCTTTATGTTCTATCATCTTTACATTTCACCTGTTATTTCCTAGTGTAAAATTCTCATGATTTTAAATATTATTCTTATCAAAGTTATTCATTATCAGATATATGCATATATTTACCTATATAGATATAGAAATAGAGATGATATAAATTATATAGATAATTATTGATTCCTCAACAGTGTGTATTCAGGTGCCTTTTTCAAAAAATAGAGGACTGGATATAAGAGGTAAGGAGTGCTTTGATTATGATTGTTATAAAATGTATAACGATTTTAATCAAGAAGCTAAAATTAGGTAGAGACTTAAGAAACTATGCTTTAAAACCCTTACTTCAAAATTGCTCTAATTCCTTGAGAGCAGTATATTTTTTTGATGAAATCATTAAAGGCCTGTATCACTTGTTTGTTCCTGAGGGTATAAATAAATGGGTTTAACATTGGGGAGATGGATGTGGTTAATATGGTAACACCCTTATTGATGGCCATTTCATCTTTGGCTGAAGGTTTGATATAGACAAAGACACAGCTCCCATAGGAAATAGAAATCACAATAATGTGGGAAGAACAGGTGGAAAAGGCTTTTTTCCTTTGCTGAACAGATGGGAATCTTAGAATAGTTCTGATGATGTACATGTACGACAAAACCACACACACCAGAGTCATGAAGATCAACACAGAGCAGATAAGAACCATCTGCTCTATGAGCCAAGTGTCTGAGCATGAGATCTTCAGGATAGGGTTAGCATCACAAGCAAAGTGGTCAATTATATTAGAGTCACAAAATTCCAGTTCCAGTAAGAAAATAAGTGGAGGAAATAAGATAAGCAATGTAGTTACCCAGCAACAGAAGACAAGCCTTTTGCACACCATGTGGTTCATGATGGTCATGTAATGCAGGGGTTTGCAGATGGCTACATAGCGGTCATAGGACATAATGGCCAGGAGAAAAAATTGTGTTATTATAAACAGATAACTAAAAAATAGTTGGCAAACACAGGCATTAAAGGTAATGGTCCTGTCACCTGTTGATAGATTGTACAGGAATCTAGGAATGCAGGCAGAAGTAAAGGAGATTTCTAAAAGGAAAAATTTTGGAGAAAGAAATACATTGCAGTTTTAAGGTGGGGATCCACCAACGTGAGGAGAATAATAGTCAGATTTCCAGTTACGCTCAACAAACAAGCAATAAGTAGAAATACAAAAATCAGAATCTGCAGATACGGGTCATCTGTCAATCCCAAGAGGATGAATGTGGTGACAGCAGTATGGTTTCTCATTCCTTTCTCCTGATTTTTCCCAATCTGTACTTGATCAGAGAGAGCTAGGCTCAAAAACAAGAAATTATTTTTCAGATGAATATTTGGTTAGAAAGGCCAATGTGTTTTATTTAGCTAATGACTGTTTTAAAAAACATTCTTGGTGTATGTTTTGTTAATACTTTATTCAATTGATTGGAGATTTTTGTTTTAAAATATTGTTAGAATACCATGCAATGAGAGATATAGTGTACATTGGAATCAGATTAATATATATTCAAAACACACATATAATTGCATATCTAAACAATATTTTATGTCACTGTATTTTGAGCTGGTTTCATTGTTCCTCCTATAATCTAGCTAATAAAAGCATAAATGATAATATTTAGATCAAATTTATAATTAATATTTGGTACTGACCTGCTGTTTGCAAAAAGTTAAATAGAACTAATTTTAAGAACTATTACAATAATAATATAATCCAATAGAAAATTTTCCAGGGTTTTTAAAACTTTGCCATTTTTATTTAATTTTAGAATAGCTTTTTCAAAGGAGGAGCTGCTTCCCTGAGAGTAATGAGATCATGAACATTCAGGCGCACATTTTTGAAAAATCTGTGTTAATTGCAAACTGAAATTTATCTCATTTCATTGTTGAGTCAAACATTTTTCCTTTTGTAAACACATGGGGGATGGTTCTGATGCTAATGACACTTGTAGATCCTCTGCTACAGTATTTGAGGAATCTGTTCCTCTGCCATGATACTATTTACTTACTCTATGATGACATGTACTTATGAGACCATCATCACTAAAAGTCCAATACTAGCATGCGCCACTGATTTCTGATGTTGCATACCTGAAACTAATAAAATGTAAGGAAATTTCAATAAAAGAATTATTTAAAATAATTATATATATGTAGAACAAATGCATTTACAATGTACTGAGTTCAACACTCAACTTACATGTAGACAAAGAGATCAAACTTACAGACTTTGAGGTTACAAACTTGAGTTTGTCATTTTCTACATGAGTGTTTTTGTGCAATTTGCTCAAATCCCTTACTCTCTTTTTAATGTGAATAATTCGGTTTTAAATATTGTGTACCTCTTAGCATTGTACTGGTTAATTTAGATAACTGAAGTAAAATATCTGAAACAGTATCTGGAATAAACATTTACTGGTATTTACTATATAGAGTATTTTTATTTTGTTATCTGTGCATTTCTTCTTGAGTGTCCTCTAGTTAAAAATATTGCAATATTTTAAAAGTAGTACAAATTATTCTCCCTCTTTTCTTGTCAATGTTTAGTTTCTTAGTGATATTCTTCAGTTTTTTCCTTCATTTTCAGTTTATCACCAGTACTTTTTTTTTTTTTTTGCTTCTTTATTGTCTTCCTCATTTACACCTTTTCCTCTTATTAGAACACTTAAATGCTTAGAGTATATTTCTCTCCTTGATGAAATATTTCAAATGCATAGTGATATTTGTCGTTATACTACCCTGTATTTGTCCTCTATAGATCTTTTAAAATCATTGCATTCAAAATCATTTCAGACATCTCAGATATTATTAAAGTTTTCCATATTTTACGATAGAATAGGGGATTCGAAGTATTCACAACTGACCTTCTTCCCGTAGTAAATCTTTCCTTGATCCTTGCTGCATCTCTTCATTTAGACCAAATTAAGTTTTTTGGCTCTAAGCAACAGCTCTGTAAAGTGGAACAAAAAGAACATTATCAAGCTTTGCATTTTGAATGTGTCAATCTTTGAGTTTAATGAATTATTTTCAACCAATATACATTATATTCAGAGGGCAAGCTGATCATTCAGGACAAGGTTCTCCTCAAAGATATTACGAATCTTCTCTAGCAGAGTACACAGAGTGGGAAACAGTTTGCCAAGTTTAATGGCTCTAATGGAGGTTTCTTTGGCGACATGAAATAAGGCACCAAAATCAAAAATAAATGAAAGATGAGATAGATCTCTGGATTTATTTCCATTGCAGATATTTAAGGAAACTGATATTCAGGAATTTTTCCATTCTTAAAATTGAAGTAGAACGAGAATGACGTTTTCAGTCTACTTACCAGCTACAGGGAAGCAAAAGAGAACCTTAGACTCCTCATAATTTCCTTGCTTAATAGTGTGGCACAAGTATATTAAAAGTATATTGTAGCTTATACAGATCATAACTGACTCTAAAGAGCAGTATACACAGGGGGATGAGGAGACATCACACAGCAGGGGTATGAATATGTGATTGAAAACCAGAAGAGTCAAGGGATGTCTCATTAAATGGGAGATCTAACAACTTCTGGAATCCCTCTATCTCCTATCACATTGGAATTTAAATGCCCTAGAACAAATATGAGCTTGAGAAGGGAGCAGTAAAGCAGATATTTGGATAAAATCCACTATAATATGTGGTAGGGCACGACAGCAGAAAATAAATTGATATACTTTGAATTTCAATGTTTCTTTCTCTTGCCCAGATTTACTAAATAGATTTTTATATTAGTGACACATATCTTAATACTTTCGATTATTCTTTTCTTTCATTATAAAATTTGAGCTTTTCAATGTATGAATTTTTTCTAATATTTCTTCTATCAGTTTATTCAATTTATCTTATTTACTGTCTTTTCCAAGAAGAGCAATTGTCCTGATTGCTATTAGGAAATATTATATCAGAGTGATAAAGAAGACAGTCTATATAGTCAAACTGTAGCATGTCTCCTGGTTCAATTTGCTTCACCTAGCCTATCTACTAGCAGATTATCATAAATGGCCATGCTTAAAATTTCCTGCAAAAATTATCATTTTATGGTCTATCTTTAATGATCTCAGTACTGCAGAGTATTCCTCTTTCAAGCTAAATCCCTTTTTAATTTATTATTATCATATTGCAGCAGTTTTTATTAGCTTGTCAAAGGCTGTTGGCAAATTTTAATTTTTGAAATATTTTTATTCAAAATGTGTGTTCCTAATAGTAAACTTATTCCCAAGAGCATATAAATATTACTCAAAAGTTTGCAGAATTAGTAAAATATTTGCTTATAGACAAAGGACAAGTTTACTTAAGGAAGAAGATTTCCTATATCTTTTTGAATCTATATAAAAATGTGCTGCATTTTTTAAACTATCCTGAATATTATGTAGACATGACTCTAGATCCTTGTATTACTTACCCATGTACTAAAGTTATTGTAAGACTTATAATTCCAGTTCTTTTGAGAGTTTCTGGAATCATATGACCTGGGGTCATTTTAGTTAGTTTCCTGAATAACATGTGATTTGTGTAAATATTAAGGATTAATTATGACAGAATTCTATACAGAATCCTTGGTAGATAATAAGTTAAGCTATCTGGAATTTGTTTTCTTCTTTATTTGTGTATTTCTTCTTGTCTCTTGTTAACACACAAATTACTCTAAAAGTTAGGCAAATGTATCTAACACTAAGCAATAGCCACTAGGACCAACAGGTTTTTTTGATGGATTTAAATGATTATGAATGTTTAATATTCTGCTAGTGAGGAATTAAGGTCAAAGGTCAAACTCTACAATTTTAGCATGAGGTAATAGGAATAATTTTTACACACTCTTTCTCAATCTTAACATGGGCAGGTGCTTTTGTTTGTAAATTTTAAAATGTCATCTGAGTTTTCTTTCAATAGAACTGCAGAAAAGGATCTCTGGTTGGGAAAATCATTTGGTTGATATATTGATTTTTTTTAACCAATTTGCTATAAATTACACACACCAGATTTTTCAGTGTGTGCCTGATCAATTTAGGTACAGTTCTTTCCATCATTACAGTTTGGATCTATATGCAGAATATTATCTATGGTTTATGGAAACCAGTCCATGAAAGGAACATTAATATAAGCTCAGGAAGAGAAATAATTAAGTGATAATCAGGTGTCCTTTAGATATACTCCTATAGAAATTGGCCTATAGAAAACAAACTGAAAAAAATTATTAAACTCTGAGGCCTTCACTGTGCCATCTTGTCAAAGCAGTGCCCACTCTCCTAAATCAGAACTTCTCTTCTGTCACATTCATGTATTAGTGAATGCTTTGTATAACTGACTTCAGATGAATGTTTTACTTCGTGTTACCCAGGAATGTTTGCATTTAAATAACTCAGTGATACCTAGTACAATATTACAGCTATCTGGAGACTCTACTGAAGAATGATAGTCATATACTGGTATAAAATATTTATGTGATAAAAGTTTCATAGTGAGCCAAATCACTTCTGATTGTGCCTCTACTGATTCTATTCCAATTAGTAACCATTAGTTCTTATAACATGTATTTCTTGAGAATGTGTTCTATGGTTGGTACTAACAGAGCTGCTATTATAAAAAATAATTGAACCAGAATTTCTCTCTCTGCTGATGAACGTAATAACTATTTATGATGAATCTAAGGACTTCAAATTTTGTTTTTCTAGAAAAATGACATCAAAAATAATATTTTATTTTCTAATATATTCAAATTGATTATTGCCATATTACTTGTAACACAGACCTCACATATTTTACTCAAGCCAAGAAATTAGAACATTAAATTAAGAAATTAAAATTACCAAGGAAAAACATACTTACTCTTATGAATGACAATAATGGCTTTAGGTGTACATGCAATCTTGGTCGTCCCGAGATGGAACTAAAAGTGTAAAGTAGTCCATATATTCATAAATGCCTCTCTCATGAGTCTTAGAGTTCCCTAAAAATATTTTTTCTTTCTAATTAGTTCCCTGTGTTTTCAATAGCTCTTATCATACAAATATATTCCTTGGAGAGTGTAGTCTACGTTAATCTAGGAAACAATGTCTTGTATCTCGCCACTGAAATAAAGTCATATACAGTGTAAATGTCTGACAAATGTAAATGATTTTTAGAAGATAAAGGTAAAGAGAATATCTGATTTTTCCAGACAAAGGTAGATTTTAAAACAGTGGAAAAGATGAATGTTTTATTATCAGTCTTATGCCTGTGCAGAGGCCAACTGCTTCAGAAAATAAAGGGTCCCTAGTGACCAAAGTTCAGGCAAGCTGATGACTTATATGAACTAATTTGGGCAAAGGCTAACAGCAATGTCAGTGGGAACTACGTCCTTGGAGGCGATGAGATGCAACAACTTTACTAGACATATTCCAAGAGCATTATATTTGCCAGATGAAATAGCATAATTTTGGCAATTATTCAATTATTAGATAGGAAAGAATTAGCAAAGATAAAAAGACATTTTATATATGTGTTCTAGTAGGAAAAGATTAATATTGATGAAAGCAATACACATAATCAATTTTCGGTTCAAATGTCACTTTTTTTCGTGTTAATAAAAACAGATTTGCATCATCATTTTTATTCATAGTATAATATCTACTAATAAAGTATAGTTAATGAGAACTATTGGGGAAAAACATTGAGATAAAGGTTTTCAAATCCTGGAACTAAAGCAAGTGAATGACAAGTCTCTTCTTACAACGTTATTGTTAAACAAGTTCACACGAGAGTGCTCAAAAACACAGGAAGATGCACTTGCATTTGACTTTGCCTTTTACTTTTTCCTTAGTGCCCAGATATTATAAAGTTAGGTGTTAACTTGTAGATTTTTGTGTCATAGAAATGATCATTGAAAGATCCTAATATGATAGCTCTATGAAATATAACCAGTTCAGTTTATGTTGTAAAAATTATTTTAGTTTTCTTTGGAATATAAAATCTTTAGTCCATGAATATCTCTGAAGAAACTTTGCTCTATTACCAGTTTTATTGCAAAATTAGCTAAAGTATTTTACTTGTGCTTATTCAGAAATTTTATGAGTCATATTTGTCAACTCTTTGAAAATGATGCATAATAGAATTCCTCCCCCCCCATTTGGTGAAAGGTGAAGGGTAGAAGGTATTTATGTCTTCTTAATAGACAAAGGATTTTTCCACTTAACGAAACAGACTTAAGCATTAAACAGTGGTTAACCATAGGAGTGGGTATCATGTTCAAGAAAGAACGCAACATTTCTCTAAGAGAGAACTACTTCCACATTCTTGATTTTATTTTCAGGGGGAATACATCTCTT
This sequence comes from Solenodon paradoxus, assembly GCA_004363575.1. Classification (NCBI taxonomy): domain Eukaryota; kingdom Metazoa; phylum Chordata; class Mammalia; order Eulipotyphla; family Solenodontidae; genus Solenodon; species Solenodon paradoxus. The sequence continues at coordinate 164,419 of RJWH01000972.1, forward strand.
GAATATCTTTCTCGGAGTTAGGGAGAGTGATTAGAATTCACTTTGAATCACACACAGTATTAAAAAAAATTTAACAAGGTCACTCTAATTCTGTAGTGACAAGTTTACCTGTTAATGTACATTCAATTCCAAACATGACTTAAATTGTCTAAAATAAGTTATCAAAAACAAATCGAACAATATGTATTTCATAATAAAATGCCCTGTCTCAGAGATATCTAAATTAAGGGGTTAAGAAAATATTTTCTAGAGAAAGAATCATTAAGCTACATTTCTAGAAAATTAATGAATTAAAAAATTTTGCATCAATGCAAGTGTAAAAAAGGATTTAAAAATCATTCCCCTAAGTTTTATTATGGTATTTTAAATTTTTATTATTTTAAAATATCCATAATTATAATTTGACATTTCAATTTTTTTGGAAAATAAAAACCATATAGCTTAATTTGAGAAGATTTGAAATGTTTTCATTTGTATTATATCAATTATTTGTATTACAATTCTAGAGTTTTATAACAATTCTATTCTAATAAACTAATCTACACATTTCTATTGCTTTCCTCTACACTCTACTAGAAGGAGAAAAAAAGCATGCAAGGGCATGTCTTTATGCATAACACTGCTATAACATTGAAACAGAATGTGTTGGTACAGTTGAAATAAAAAAGAATATCTCTACTCCCTCTTCTATAAAGTGGTTACATTGTGAAATACATATCATTATTTTAGAAATGACATTGATAGAGTTATTTTGGGGAATAGTTATTGTTTTGAGAATTTTGGCATTTTTTTCTGGCTGAAGGAAAGGTGCATGCAGGAATGAAGTTGCAGTAGGCAAGCAGACAGGAAAAGAGAGGAGGAAGTAACAACTTAGCTTTATTTAGTTCATATTATTTGTTGCCCCTGGTCTGGGACTTGAACTCAGGTGGTATGTGACCTCCGTCCTTTGAGGTGATTGACCTAACTGCTACTCCATCAATGCGTGCTGTGGATACAGTTAAAAACTCACAAACACACACACAAAACAACACCCCAATTTACTGAAGTATTATTACACAAAAATCTATACATACTTAAGTCTACAATTTCATCTATTAGGAGATAAAAAGAACAGTCCTCAATCTACGAAATATCTAAATAAAAATATCAGTCACCTCACACAAAACAAATGGACAAACAAAACTAAACAAAAACAAACTTTATGGTTATGAGAACAAAATGTTAATTATGAGACAAGAGACAAGGAGGATATAGAATGTACAATCAGATTAAGGGTGTCAATCGTGATGAATTGAGTAGACTTTTGGTGGCTATTGAATGTAGTATATACAGGCACAAATCTATAATGTTGAAACCTATGTAAACATAAGCAGTTACTTCAATAAAAAATTTTAAATATGTAATCTTTTCAAATTTTTCCATCCCATCCTCTTTTTTAATATTTTATGTGTAGTAATACCTGTAGTTACCTTCTTAGCAAATGTTGAAGCATGCAAAACCATGTTATCAACTACAAGCACTAAGAGGGACACGAGATCTCTAGCACCTTTAAATAAAGTAACTAAATTGTGTGCTTTTCCTCTGGAAATTCAATTCTATTCCACTGACCTTTGCGTCTGTTTCTATTTCAGCACCATATTGTTTTTATTACTATAGCTTTATTGTATATTTTAAAAATCTATGACTGTGATATCTGCACCTTTGCTTTTTTTTATCACTACTTTGGCTCTTCAGTCTTTCGTGAATCCATACAGATTGTTTTAATTTTTGTTTTTTTTACTGGAAATATTACAAAGGAATAATGATAGAGATTACATTAATTATGTCTATCTGTTGAGGTAAAATGGCAATTACAACAATGTTAATTCTTCCCAACCATGAGCAGAAATTTCTTTCCAACATTTAAAATCTGTTTCTTTTGGCAAGGTCTTGTTGTTGCAGGTCTTTCATATTCTTTTAAATTTGATTCCATGCTATCATATTGCTTTGGTATGTTTAATTTTGTTGTTGTTTTATTTTAATTTTTAATATTCTGTGTTATGTGCCTTTTATTCCTATATTGACAAGTGCTTTTATCATGAATGTGTGTTGATTCTTGCCAAAAGTTTTTCCTGCATCTATTGAAATGATTACACATTTATTGGTTTTTCACTTGGTTGATGAGTGATTTGATTGGCATATGTCAAACCATTCATGCAACCCTGGAGTAAATCCAACTCAATCATTGTGTATATTCTTTTTTCTGATGTGCTATTGAATTCTGTTTGATTTTGTGGAGATTTTTGCATCTGTATTCATCAGTGTTATTGATCTGTAGTTTTCATTACTGATGCTGTCTTTATCTATTTTTGCAATCAGGGTACTATTGACTTCATAGAATATATTTGTGAGTTTTCTACTTTATTTTTGTAGAAGAGTTTCAGGTAATGGGGATTAGCTCTTTGAATGTTTGATAGAATTCACTAATGAAACCATCTGGGCCTGGACTCTTGTTTGGGGGAAGATTTTTTATTACTGTCTCAATTTCTGTACCTGTTATTAGTCTCTTTAAGTTGTCTGTGCCCTCCTGTGTTCTGGGAGTTTCTAGTACTTTAAAAATCTGTCATTTTTTAATAATTGATGAATTTGTTAACATGTCAGTATCCATGATAGACTCTAATGGATCTTCACATTTCTGTGATATCAGTTGTAATCCCCCCTCTTTCATTGCTAATGATTATTACTAAGGTTTATTCTCTTTTTCTTAATGAATCTAGCTGGAGTGTATCAATTTTTATTAATTTTATTAAACCAGCTGTTGGAGTCCTGATGTTTTAGATGGTATTTTTGTTTTCAATTTCACTTATTTATGCTATAACTTTTATTCTTTCACTTCTTCTGCTGATTTTGAGTTTTCATTGATCTTCCCGTTCTAGTTCCATGAGGTGTTTGGTTAAATATTTAATATTTGCTCTCTCTTGGCTTTTGATGTACATTTGTTTGCCTAAAAGCTTTCCTCTCAGAATTGCTCCTGCAATATCCCATATATTCTGGTAGCTCATTCTGATTTTTAATGGCCTGGTGAATATTGGTTTAAGTTCCCTGTTGTTGGATTACTATCAGGATTACTTGAATGATAGGCTTGGTGACTGAAAAATCCATTATCTGTTGTTTTCATTGAAGATCCTTATTTTTCCATCATATTGAATGATAGCTTTGAGGGCAGAGTATGCTTGGTGAGCAATTTTTGTTTATTGCATTTTGAATATATCTTTCCTCTCTCTCCTGGCCTGTAGAGTTTTTGTTGTTAATTCTGATAAACTGGATCCTGGTGCTTGCTTCACAGAAGCCATGTGGAATGTACAGGATGGAGTCAGTGTTCGGATGATTGCCTGGGGAAGAGCCCACCTTTATTAGCTGGGCAGATTGCTGCAGGGTGGGCTCTGTGCTGTGAAGGTTGCTGCAGTCTACGTCTGACTTCACTTATGCCTTACAGGCAGCTCCAGCAGGCTGGTGTCCCCCAGGTCACTGGGCAGAGGCCTGTCTTCACTGTAGCTAGGTGAGCCGCTGCAGGGCAGGGCAGATGTTCCCCAGGCTGCTGGAGCAGAATTCTACCCTTGTTGGAGAATGAACGCTGCTGTATATGTCTGTTGTTTTCCAAGTTCAACATTATTTTGATGACTATAGACTTGAAACTATGAGTCTTATAAAACTGTTATATTTGAAATTGCTTTGGTTATTCAAGATAGTGCACAATGATGTATGTATTTTATTATTTGATTTCCTTTCAGGACAAAAAACTGTTTAAAATTATATAGGGATTGAATTGAATCCAGATATCCCTTTTTGGAGAATAGTATTGACAAATTACTGTATTAGTTCTTCTCATTCATCAATAAAAAAAAATCTTTCAATGTGGGAGTGGTTCTAAATTTACTTTTTATATTTTTGTGAGTATAGAAGTCTTTCACTTCCTTTATATGATTATTCCCAGATATTTTATTCTTCTGGACTTTATATTTTAAATACAATAATTTTTTTAAATTGTTGGTGTAGAAACAAAACTTTTTTATTGTGCTTGAATTTATTTCATGAAAAGTGTGCTGAATTTTTTGTTAGCTCTAGATCATTCTCATGAAATTCTTTATGTGAATAACATAGTGTGAGTTCTTGCTTTACAATTTGGTAGTCCCATTTCTTTTTCTTGCCATAACACAATGGCTGGAAAAACCAGTATAATATTGTATAGCAATGAACAGAGAAGGATATGATTTTCAAGACTTCCCAATGGTTGTTCTATGCGTGTCTTGTAATCATAACAAGAACCACAAAGTCTCGTCTAGTCTAGTCTGGTCACCTAATGTATATTTTGGGGAAGATAGGAAAATGAGTCTTCTGGCTTGCCACAGGAAGTATGAGCAGGAGATGAGCACTCTTAATCAAATCGCAGGCTGAGACTAAGTTTTCAAAATAGAGATTCTAGAGAGTGTTTTAATCTCTTTACTTTCTATAGCTATGTGGCACTTTCCTTTTGTCATTTGTGTCAGTATAGATATGTGTGTGTTTCAAAAAATTTGACAATTTCATAAAGGTTAATTTGTTGGCATACCGTTATTCCTAATCTCTCAAAATGCTCTTTATTTCTACAAAAAATAGTGGATTGACTCATTTTGTAATGTAATTTTTTATATTTTATGTTTTTCCTAACAATCTAGCTACAGATTACTCTTTTTTACATTATTCAAAATTGATGTTTTATTTATTTCAATATAGTTTTCATATTTGCTATTTAATTCTTTGCTCTAATTTTCATTATTTTCTTCCTCCTACTAGCTTTAATCCTAGTATTCTCATCTAGTTGTTCAATTGTACAATGAAGGTTTTTTATTTGCCAGCATTCATCTTTTCAGTATATGTATTTCATATCTATATTTACCTTTGAACACTGCCTTTGATGCTTCCTATTAGTTTTTGGTGTGCTATGTTATGGTACACTCACCTCTAAATACTTTTTTAAATTTTCCTTATGAGTTTATTTATGTGTCTTTAATTTTCATTTATGCGAATTTTTCCTTTACCTTTTTCAATTGATTTCTAATTTCATCCCATTGCAGTCCGAAAAGATATTTTGTATGATAGTATTTTTAAAAAGTCTTGAGAATTTTACTGTGGCCTCAGACAGAAGTTGAGAGGCTAATTCCACTGTGACCACTGTCACAGGGAATTTGAAGGTAACTTTGCTGCAAGTGGAGACCAATTTTACTGTGTTTAGAAGGGTCTATTCCATTGCAGGTAGGAAGATCTCTTCCATGGTTAATGAAAACTCATCAGAATCTAGTGGTTCAATATTCTCATCTTCCTCAACACCTTCTCACACAACCAGCCCAAAATGCAGAACTTCGTTATTTCCAAGTATATAGCTTCTTCCTTTTAACAGGAGATACCTTGCGAAGCAGGAGTAAAACATACTTTGTAATTTGACCAATCCCAAGTGGAGCTTCTAAAGTTGATTTTCAGCAATTTCATCCCTGAAGCTACAGGAAGTATCTCTTCAGTGCATACATAATAGCTCTAAGTTTATTTACTTTGTACTTCAGCTGGGTATTTTAATAAAGAGTTCATCCATTTGTGTTAATACTTTGTCCAGTATCAATAAGAGTAACTACCCAATATCATTATATGACTTATCCTTTAGATCTTCAAAAGCATCTTATACAGATGTATGATAGTTAGTTCTTTGCATCTTATAAGCGATTGATATGGAGTATGCATTACAGCTGTTTTATATGTCTCTACAAATAGTTCAAACCATAGACTACAAGATGGGAAAACAGAGCCTACAGGAACATGTAACTTATATAATCAATATAGAACCATGATTTATAGGCTTATAGAATTCTATAGCTAGCTAACTAGCTATAGATATAAGCATATAAAGAAATTTATTATAGAAGTTGAATCACATGATATGCAGTTTCAGAGTCTCAAAATCTGCCATATAAGATATAGAATCAGTGGTATTATTCCCAGTTCAATCAGAAGGTCAGATAAAAGGACTCCAATGTTTTCAATCAAGACCTAAGTGAAGGCCATAGAATCAGGAGCACCAACACCAAGTAGGAAACAATGAATGCTACATTTCAGAGAATAAATATACACTTTTTCTGACATTTTGTTCTATCCTTCAATAGACTGTATAATTACTGCTTACATTGGTAAAGAAGATATCATTTCAAGAATTCATACAGAAAACATAGGACTATGTAGATGATGGCTGCATGAGATTGGATATGAAAAGGTATTACCATTTTATTCACAAAATTTCAGAGCAGATTTAAGCACAGGAATGTGCAAACTTCAACAAATCTTTCTCACTCACTTCTGGAAGTCTATCGGAAAATAAAATGCTCCTGTAGAAAATCAGAATACTTGTCAAACTAAGAAGTTATACATATACAAAGAAGAAATAAATTATTATTTGGGGTAGATAATACATTTTTTAATGGTTGGAATTGAATAAAAGTAATGAAACACAAAAGGTGAAAGTTTCAGTATTGCACAGATTTATTAAACATCAGAAAAGGGTGACACAATGAGAAAAAGTCATAAACATGACAGAAGGAAAGATTTAATAGACCCATAGATCAAAAAGAGAGAAAAGTAGAGTTTTGTATTTTCATATCTCTTAGAATCTATGATTATAAGAAACTCCATGTGGAAATAATGCAGCCAGTGATAATCCTGCTAAGGAAACATCTTAGAAGAAAAAAAATTTTTATATGGGTCTTAAGAACAAAGCAGTTTATTTTTATAAGTCATTTGATGATTGGAATCTCATCTTTCATTAACATTGTTACATGGCTATGTTTCCTAAAACAATCTGTAGATACAATGCCTATAAAATTCCAATTGCATTTGGCATAGGTACAGACAAAATATCATGAATTGTATTTTGAGCCACAACATAGCTCAATTAAAAAGAATCAACCTGAATGAAATAAAAAAAAATGGTGGTAACATTCTTCCTAACTTCAAACTGTGCAGCAAAGCAAACTAAATAGTACAGAATGGAAATAGCAACAGAAAGGTCAATGGAATGCAATTCAGAGACCAGAGATAAACCAGCAAATATATGGACAAAAAATAAAACAAAGAAGCCAAGAGCATACAATGAAGCAACAAGAATCTCTTCAAAAGTGGTGTCAAGAAAACTGGACAGGCATATGTAAAGAAATGAACTTGGTCACTATCTGAAATCATATAAATATTAATTTGAAAATGTATTAAAGATATTTATCTAAGACCTGAGACTATAAAATACATAGGAGAAAACTAGGTGATGCACTTCTTCACACGGACCTCAACATTATTTATAAAGACTTGATTCCTATGCAAGAGAAATAAAAGTAAAAATAAATAAATGGGATTGCATTAAACTATCTCATGCACAATGAGGAGAATATGATCAAAATGAAAATAAATGCCACTAAACTGGGGAAATGATTGCACATCATATGTCCAACAAAGGCTTAATATCCAAAATAGATTAAAAATTCAGTAAGCTCAACATCAAGAATCAATTAAAAATTATCAGAGATCTGAATAGACTCTTCTCCAAAGAAAACATGCAGAGGGCCCACAGACATAGGAAATGATGTTGAACATATATTAATTTTAGGGAAACTGAAGTCCAAATAACAACATGATATTACCTTGCAGCTTTAAATATGACTATTATCCAAAAGTCAAGAAATAACAAATGTCGGTGAAGTGGAAGGGCAACCTTATACTCTGTTGGTGGGAGTGCCAATTGGCGCAGCAATTATGGAAATCAGTGTGGATATTCTTAATAAAATTAAATTTCCATATATTCAGTTATAATACTCTGGGTATTTACCTGAAAAACTACAAAAACAGTAATTTGAAGAGAGATGTCTTCCATGTTTGTTGCAGTATTATTAACGAAAGAGCAGAAATGAAGCAAGGGCACACTGACAGATATGTGAATGAAACAGACATCACAGTTATACAGAAAGCAGTACTACTCAGCCATTTGCAACATGAATCAATCTGGAAGGCAGTATGCTAAAGGAAATAAGTCTGTCAGAGGAATAAAATCACTTTATGATTTTTTGCACATGTGGTATATCGAGAAACCGAACCAAAAAGTATACTAAACTGTTTAAAAATAAACTTTTTTAGTCCATAGAGAAAAATTAGTAGCTAATGAGTGGAAAGGGAAAAAGAGTGGAGAAATAAATAAACAGGGTCAATTTATGGTGATGGAAAAAGTGGGATTTTAGTGATAGAATTATGTAGTACATACAGAGGTTGATTTATAGCAATGTACACATAAAACATATAAAATGCTGTAATTTAATGTACTTCAATTAAAAAATCATTTTACAAAAAGAAAAAGCTAGAGTATCTCAGATGGCTATAAATTTTGTATTTTATTAGCACATGAATGCTTTTTCTTGACAAATATTAGTTAACTTTAAATAAAATACTGGACAAATAGGCAGCTAAATTTAGAAAGTTTAGCCTATGCAAATAACTGATATCAAGTACATTTACATATAATATTCTTTATGTTCTGTCATCTTTACATTTCACCTTTAATTGACTAAAGTACAATCCTCATGATTTAAAATGTTCTGATCAAAGTTATTCATTATCAGATATATGCATATATTTACCTATGTAGATATAAAAATAGATGAAGGAGATTATATACGTAATTATTGATTCTTCAACATTGTTTATTCAGTTGCCTTATTCAAAAAATAGACAGGATGTAAGTAGAAGTAAGGAGTGCTCTGATTATGATTGTTATAAAATGTATAATGATTTTAATCAAGAAGCTAAAATTAGGTAGAGACTTAAGAAACTATGCTTTAAAACCCTTACTTCAAAATTCCTCTAATTCCTTGAGAGCAGTGTATTTTTTTGATGAAGTCATTAAAGGCCTGTATCACTTGTTTGTTCCTGAGGGTATAAATAAATGGGTTTAACATTGGGGAGATGGATGTAGTTAATATGGTAACCCCTTTATTGATGGCCATTTCATCTTTGGCTGAAGGTTTGATATAGACAAAGATACAGCTGCCATAGGAAATAGAAATCACAATAATGTGGGAAGAACAGGTGGAAAAGGCTTTTTTCCTTTGCTGAACAGATGGGAATCTTAGAATAGTTCTGATGATATACATGTAAGACAAAATCACACACACCAGAGTCATGATAAAGATGAACACAGAGAAAATAACAACCATCTGCTCTATGAGCCACGTGTCTGAGCATGAGATCTTCAGGATAGGATTAGCATCACAGGCAAAGTGATCAATGGTATTAGAGTCACAAAATTCCAGTTCCAGGAACAAAATAAGTGGTGGAAATAAGATAAGCAATGTAGTTACCCAGCAACAGAAGACAAGCCTTTTGCACACCATGTGGTTCATGATGGTCATGTAATGCAGGGGTTTGCAGATGGCTACATAGCGGTCATAGGACATAACGGCCAGGAGAAAAAATTGTGTTATTCCAAACACGTATATAAAAAACAGTTGGCAAACACAGGCATTATAGGTAATGGTCCTGTCACCTGTTGATAGATTGTACAGGAATCTAGGAATGCAGGCAGAAGTAAAGGAGATTTCTAAGAAGGAAAAATTTTGGAGGAAGAAGTACATTGCAGTTTTAAGGTGGGGATCCACCAACGTGAGGAGAATAATAGTCAGATTTCCAGTTACACTCAACAAATAAGCAATAAGTAGAAATACAAAAATCAGAATCTGCAGATATGGATCATCTGTCAATCCCAAGAGGATGAATGTGGTGACTGCAGTATGGTTTCTCATTCCTTTCCCTTGAGTTTTTCCCAATCTGTACTTGATCAGAGAGAGCTAGGCTCAGAAACAAGAAACTATTTTTCAGATGAATTTTTGCTTAGAAAGGCCAAGCATTGTATTTTTTTAACTAACTGATGACAATTTCAAAAACATTCATGCTATCTGTTCTGCTAATATAATATTCAATTGATTGGAAATCTTAATTTTTAAACTTTATGAGCACAACAAATAATGAGTAATATATTTACATTGGTATCAGTTAATATATATACACAAACACACATATAATTGCATATCAAAACAATATTTTGTCACTAAATTTTGAGCTGGTTTCATTGTACCTACTAAAATCTAATTAATAAAAGCACAAAAAATAATATTTCAGATCTAATATATAATTATTATTTGGTACTGATCTGTTGTTTACAAAAAATGGAATTAATTTTAAGACTATTACAATAATAATATAATCCAACAGGATAGTTTCCAGGTTTTTTAAAACTTACCATTTTTATTTAATCTTTGGAATAGCTTTTTTGAAAGAGGAGCTGCTTCCCCAAGATTAATAGATCATGAGCATTCAGGTGCACATTTTTTGAGAAATCTGTCTTAATTACAAATTGAAATTTATCTCATTTCATTGTTCAGTGGAAACATTTTTCCTTTTGTAAACACATGGGGGATGGTTGATGCTAATGACACTTGTAGATCCTCTGCTACAGTATTTGAGGACTCTGTTCCACGGTCGTGATGCTATTTACTTACTCTATGATGACACCTACTTATTAGACCATCATCACTATAGTCCAATACTAGCATGCGCCCTTGATTTCCGATGTTGTGTACCTGAAATCTGTATAAAGTAATGTAAAACTATTTCAATGAAACTATTTATTAAAATAAAAATATATATAATCACCTCTGTGTAATTATCCTATGAAATTCTTAAGATGTGTGAAACTTTGCCTGATTTTGATTATTATCCATTCTGCTTCTCTGGTGCTAAACACCGAGAATTGTTCATGCATGATCACTAACATGTGAGGCAATGTCCTGTAGGATTTGCGAAGACAGTAGAATATTACCCTCACTGATTTTTTATTTTAGTCATTTTGTGGATTGAAGCACAGTCAATTCATTATCAAGTCATGGATAGTATCAGCTCTAAACATTAAACATTTTCTGATTTCAATTTAAATATACACAAACATTTTTCTAATTTCTGATTTCCAGTTTAGTCCTCAACTATCTATGATATTGACTTCTAAAAGATCACTTCCCTGAAAATGCTCCAGGTGATTTCTGGAATGATAAATAAAGTGTGGCTATTTTATTTGAGCTTTTTCTTGAATGTGACACTGTCATCAAGTTTACAACATTATGGACATCAATATGTTCCCTGAATGCTATTCTCATTGCCAGTTTTTGTTTGATGTTTCTGATTTCTCCTTCGTAGTTTCATAAGGATCCTCCAAAAAGGGGATCTTGACTTCTCCTAAGTCTCTTGAAAAATAAGTAAACACTGTGAATGACTAGGTCATATCTGTTTACTTTACTTATCTTTTAGATAATTGGACATTTTTTAAGATTAGACAAATGTAATTAAATCATCAGATAATGCTATTATGTCATGATTCTAGAAGCCCTTAATTTAACCTGTCCTTAATGTTATGCTGTTTATTAAAACATAAATTCAGTCATATTGATGTCTATGACTTAAAGTTATGATTATTGCTCATTTCACCATAATTCAATTCAGTTTACATTCCTATAATTTTGATAAAACAAGCTCTACCCAATAAATATCATCGAAGATTCTAAAAAGTGGAATCAGAAATATGTGATTCTTTCAACAGTCCATAACATTAATAATTATTTATCCTTCATCATCCTGAAGGTTAAAATAATGAATAAAATAAAATAAATTGTGATATTTAATTTAGATGTGGTATATAGAAAGCCAAACAAATAAGCGTACCAAAACCAGACTTTCAGTCAATAGAATCAAATTAAGGTGAATCAAAGGAAAGGGAGATAATTGAATAAATTTACCTCATCTTATGATGAATGTTTCTTCAACAGAATGAAAAATTAATTAATTCAACTAATTTTCTAAGCTGAAATTGCTTTATTTTTAAAGATATTTCACATATTTTCAGTCCTTATATGTATGCTACCTTGATAGCTATGCTTCAAATTTTTCTTAAAAGTAAAAGGGGTTGTTAGAAATATGCTCTTGCTTAAAGAACCCCATTCCACACATTTTTAGTTTGGGTCAGCCTATTTTTCAGTTAAAATATACTCAAACTTCTTATTATAATGACAATGATATTTAGTAACAGTTGTGCAAATCTAAGCCATTTTTGAAAACATGCTTCCGCCTCTCATTTATTTTTCAGTTCCATCAACTTGGTAATTGTCTCCCTTCTTTTCTCTTCAATTTACTGATTTTTTTTGCACCACTTAATCTACTCTCAGAAAGGCTGTCTGGCTTCCAATTTATTGAGCACAAATCAGTTACCACTTAAGTAAAGTTTTATTCCCATCGTCCCACTAACACCTAAATTTTTTCTACTCCATTGTTTACTTTCTCCCATATGCTCTCATAAACTTCTTTATAGTCTCAATGATTGAAATTTTCTGATCCATAATTTTTCACTCTACACTCTCTATGATATTCTCATAAATGATGTGACTTCAAATGAACGATGACCCAATTACATATTGGTGAAACAAATGCATTTACAATGTACTGAATTCAACACTCAATTTACATGTAAAGAGATCAGATACAGACTTTGAGTTTACAAATTTAAGTTAGTCATTTGAAACTAAGTGATTGTTTTTGTGTAATTTTCTCAAGTTCTTCATTCTCTTTTTAAATGTGAAAAATTCAGTAATAAATGCTGTGTAACTTTTAGCATCATAATGATTAATTTAGATAACTAAAGTAAAATATCTAAAACAGTGTCTGTAATAAAACTCACTGGTATTTACTATATTTAGTATTTTTACTATGCCATCTATGCATTTCCTCCTGAGAGTCCTCTAGTTATAAATATTGCAATATTTTAAAAGTGGTACAGATTATTCTCCCTCTTTTCTTGTCAATGTTTCTGTTTTTAGTGATATTCTTCATTTTTTCCCTTCATTTTTACTTTGGCATCTGGCATTTTATCCATGGTTTATGGAAACCATTCCATGAAAAGAACACTAATACAAGCTCAAGAGGAGAAATACTTTAGTGATAATCAGGTTCCCTTTAGATAGACTCCTATAGGAATTGACCTATAGGAAATAAATTGAAAAAAAATATTAAATTCTCAGGACTTCACTGTGCCATCACATTCAAAGGGTGTCCATTCTCCTAAATCAGAAATTCTCTTCTGTCACATTTATATATTAGTGAATGCTTTGATAAAGTAACTGAATTCACATGTATATTTTACTTAGAATTACCCAGGAATATTTGCATTTAATTAAGACAGTGATACCTAATACAATATTACAGCTAATTGGAGTCTCTAATGAAGACTGATAGATATATATTGGTATAAATAAACATTTATGTGATGCAAGTTTCATGGTAAGACAAATCACTTCTGATTGTCCCTCTAGTGATTCTATACCAATTAGTACCCATTAATTCTCACAGCATGTATTTCTTGAGAATGTGTTCTATGATTGGTACTAATATCAATGCCGATGATAAAAAATATTAAGCCAGAATTTCTCTCTCTACTGATGAATGTAATAACTATTTATGATGAATCTAAGGACTTCAAATTTTACTTTTCTAGAAAAAAAAATACTATTTTATTTTCTAATATATTCAAATGTTTGTTGCCATCTTAGTTGTAACACAGACGTCAGATATTTTACTCAAGCCAAGAAATTAGAACATTAAATTAAGTTATTAAAATTACCAAGGAAACACATACTTACTCTTGTGAATGACAATAATGGCTTTAGGTGTACGTGCAATCTTGATCGTCCCGAAATGGGACTAAAAGTGTAAGGTAGTCCATATATTCATAAATGCCTCTCTCATGAGTCTTAGAGTTCCCAAAATATTATTTCTTTCTAATTAGTTCCCTGTGTTTTCAATAGCTCTTATCATACAAATACATTCCTTGGAGAGTGTAGTGTACTCTAAATCTAAGAAATGATGTCTTGCATCTCACCTCTGAAATAAAGGCATATATAGTGTAAATGTCTGACAAATGTAAATGATTTTTAGAAGATAAAGGTAGAGAGAATATCTGATTTTTCCAGACAAAGGTAGATTTTAAAACAGTGAAAAAGATGAATGTTTTATTATCAGTCTTATGCCTGTGCAGAGGCCAACTACTTGAGTAAATAAAGGGCCCTTAGTGACCAAAGTTCAGGCAAGCTGATGATTTACATGAACTAATTTGGGCAAAGGCTAACAGAAATGTCAGTGGGAGCCATGTCCTTGGAGGCGATGAGATGCAACAACTTTACTAGACATATTCCAAGAGCATAATATTTGCCAGATGAAATAACATAATTTTGGCAATTCTTCAATTATTAGACAGGAAGGAATTAGCAAAGATTAAAAAAAAATTCATATATTTATTCTAGTAGAAGATATTAATATTGATGAAAGCAATACACATAATCAATTTTCGGTTCAAATGTCACTTTTTTTCATGTTAATAAAAACAGATTTGCATCATCATTTTTATTTATAGTATAATATCTACTAATAAAGTATAGTTAATGAGAACTATTGGGGAAAAACATTGAGATAAAGGTTTTCAAATCCTGGAACTAAAGCAAGTCTCTTCTTACAACGTTATTGTTAAACAAGTTCACACAGAGTGCTCAAAAACACAGGAAGATGCACTTGCATTTGACTTTGCTTTTTATTGTTTCCTTAATGCCCAGATAATATGAAGTTACATGTTAACTTGTAGATTTTTGTTTCATAGAAATGATCATTGAAAGATCCTAACACGATAGCTCTATGAAATATTAGCAAGTTTATTTTATACTGGAAAAATTTTTTAGTTTTTTTTGAATGGAAAATATTCAGTCCATGAATATCTTTGAAGAAGCTTTGCCCTATTACTGGTTTTATTGTAGAATTAACAAATATTTTACTTGTGCTTATTCAGAAATTTTATATGATTCATATTTGTCAACTCTTTGAAAATGATGCATAATAGTTTTCACACTGTATATTGTGAAAAGATGAAGAAAAGGTTTTTATTTCTTGTTAATAGACACAGGATTTTCCATCTAACAAAATAAGCTTAAGCATTAAACCAGTGGTTAACCATAGGTGTGGGTATCATGTTCAAGAAAGAATACATTTCTCTAAGAGAGGACTACTTCCACGTTCCTGATTTTATTTTCAGAGGAATATATCTCTGAATATCTTTCTCAGACCTAAGGTGAGTGTTTAGAATTTACTTCATAGTATTAAAAAAAAATGTAACAAGGTCACTCTAATTCTGTAGTGAAAAGTTTACCTGTTAATGTACACTCAATGCCAAACGTAAGACACATTGTCTAAAATAAGCTGTCAAAATCAAATCAAACAATATATATTTCATAATAAAATGCCCTCTCAGAGATGTCTAAAATTAAGTAGTTAAGGAAAATATTTTTTAGAGAAAGATACAATAAGCCTTATTTCTAGAAAATTAAATCAGGCTGGGAAATTGTGCTCACCAGAACAAACGGTCAGGGCCACCCTTACCGCCTCCCAGAAGCATACATAAAGCATAAGCACTAACAACCAATCAGAGCCTTGATCACGCATTGTACATGCACCCACCTTCCAATCCGACTAAAGAGCACGTAGCAGACATGCACAGGGACCACCTATTAGAACTACTTCCTCTCTTTTCCCTTCCCTATATAAGTTCCTCCATCTTAATAAAATTTTGCAGCTTGATCAGAATTCTTTGTCTTGCTGTCATTTTTCGCGCCTCTTGTCCCACCCCTTTCATCCGTTCTAGGTGGATCTCCGGACCCCAGTTGACTGCTCCGCGGGTCGGAGTCAGAGAAAGATACAATAAGCCTTATTTCTAGAAAATTAATGAATTAAAAAATTTTGCATTGGTACAAATTCAAAAAAAGAATTTGAAAGTCATTTCCCAAGATTTATTATATATTTTAAACTTTTATTATTTTAAAATATCCATAACTATAATTTGACATTTTAATATTTTTGGAAAATAAAAACCATATAGCTCTATTTAAGGAGAAGATTCAAAATGTTTTCATTTATATCAGTTATTTGTATTACAATTCTAGAGTTTTATAACAATACTTATTCAATAAACTAATCTACACATTTCTATTGCTTTCCTCTATACTCTACTAGAAGGAGAAAAAAAACATATAAGGACATGTCTTTATGCATAACACTGCTATAACATTGAAACAGAATGTGTTGGTAAAGTTGAAATAAAAAAGAATGTCTATTCCCTCTTCTTATGAAGCGGTTACATTGTGAAGTACATATTATTTTGAAAATGATGTTGATAGAGTTATTTTGGGGGATAGTTATTGTTTTGAGAGTTTTGGCAATTTTTTGCTTAAAGGAAAGGTGCATGCAGGAATGAAGTTGTAGTAGGCAAGCAGACAGGAAAAGAGAGGAGGAAGTAACAATTTAGCTTTATTTAGTTCATATTATTTGTTGCCCCTGGTCTGGGACTTGAACCCAGATGTATGTGACCTCCATCCTTTGAGGTGATTGACCTAACTGCTACTCCATCAATGCGTGCTGTGGATACAGTTAAAAA
The DNA here is from genome assembly GCA_004363575.1 of Solenodon paradoxus. Taxonomy (NCBI): domain Eukaryota; kingdom Metazoa; phylum Chordata; class Mammalia; order Eulipotyphla; family Solenodontidae; genus Solenodon; species Solenodon paradoxus. Next base: position 181,028 of record RJWH01000972.1, read on the forward strand.
CACACAAACACACACACAAAACAGCACCCCAATTTACTGAAGTATTATTATTATACAAAAATCTATACATACTTATGTCTACAGTTTCATCTATTAGGAGATAAAAAGAACAGTCCTCAATCTATGAAATATCTAAATAAAAGTATCAGTCACTCACACAAAACAAATGATCAAACAAAACTAAACTAAAACAAACTTTATGGTTATGAGAACAAAATGTTAATTATGAGACAAGAAGGAGGATATGGAATGTACAATCAGATTAAGGGTGTCAATCGTATGATGAATTGAGTAGACTTTTGGTGGCTATTGTATGTAGTATATACAGACATAAATCTATAATGTTGAAACCTATGTAAACTTATAAGCAATGTTACTTGAACAAAAATTTTTAAATATGTAATCTTTTCAAATTTTTCCATCCCATCCTCTTTTTTAATATTTTATGTGTAGTAATACCTGTAGTTACCATCTTAGCAAATGTTGAAGCATGCAAAACAATGTTATCAACTATAAGCACTAAGAGGGACACGAGATCTCTAGCTCCTTTAAATAAAGTGACTAAATTGTGTGTTTTACTTCTGGAAATTCAATTCAATTCACTGACCTGTGCATCTGTTTTTTTTCCAGTACCATAGTGCTTTTATTATAATAGCTTTATTATATATTTTAAAAATCTATGAATGTGATATCTGCACCTTTGCTTTTTTTAATCACTACTTTGGCTCTTCAGTCTTTCGTGAATCCATACAGATTGTTTTAATTTTTGTGTTTTTTTTTTTACTGGAAATATTACAAAGGAATAATGATAGAGATTGCATTAATTACATCTACCTATTGAGGTAAAATGGCAATTACAACAATGTTAATTATTCTCAACTATGAGCAGAAATTTAAAAATCTATTTCTTTCGGCAAGGTCTTGTTGTTGCAGGTCTTTCATATTCTTTTAAAACTGAATCCATGCTATTAAATTGCTTTGGTATGTTTAATTTTGTTGTTGTTGTTTTATTTTTATTTTTAATATTCTGTGTTATGTGCCTTTTATTACTATTTTGGCAATTGCTTTTATCATGAATGTGTGTTGATTCTTGCCAAAAGTTTTTCCTGCATCTATTGAAATGATTACACATTTATTGGTTTTTCACTTGGTTGATGAGTGATTTGATTTGCATATGTCAAACCATTCATGCAACCCTGGAGTAAATCCAACTCAATCATGGTGTATATTTTTTTTTCTGACGTGTGTTGATTTTTATTTGATTTTGTTGGGGATTTTTGCATCTGTATTCATCACTGTTAATGATCTGTAGTTTTCATTACTGGTGCTGTGTTTGTCTATTTTTGCATTCAGTGTACTATTGACCTCATAGAATGTATTTGTGAGTTTTTCTACTTTAATTTTGTAGAAGAGTTTCAGGTAATGAGGATTAGCTCTTTGAGTGTTTGGTAGAATTCACTAGTGAAACCATCTGGCCATGGACTCTTGTTTGGGGGATGGCCTTTTATTACTGTCTCAATTTCAGTACCTGTTATTAGTCTCTTTAAGTTGTCTGTGCCCGCCTGTGTTTTGGGAGTTTCTAGTACTTTAAAAATCTGTCATTTTTTAATAATTGATGAATTTGTTAACATGTCAGTTTCCATGATAGACTCTAATGGATCTTCACATTTCTGTGACATCAGTTGTAATTCCCCCACTGTCATTGCTGGTATTATTACTAAGGTTCACTCTCTTTTTCTTAATAAATCTAGCTAGAGTGTATCTTTTTTTTTTAATTTTATTAAACAACCAGCTTTTGGAATCCTGATCTTTTGGATGGTATTCTTGTTTTCAATTTCACTTATTTATGTTACAACTTTTATTCTTTCACTTCTTCTGCTGATTTTGAGTTTTCATTGATCTTCCCTTTCAAGTTCCTTGAGGTGTTTGCTTAAATATTTACTATTTGCTCTTTCTTGGCTTTTGATGTGCATTTTTTGCCTAAAAGCTTTCCTCTCAGAATTGCTCCTGCCATATCCCATATATTCTGGTAGCTCATCTCTGAATTTTCATTTATTTCCGGATATCTAAATTTCATCTTTAATTTCATCCATGATCCAGCTATTGTTCACCAGCAAGTTGTCTGATCTCCACGTCTTTGAGACTCTTGCTGTTTTGTTCTTTGGAATCATTTCACTCCAGCATAGTCCAAGAGGATTCTTTCTATAATTTCAGTCTCATTAATTTTCCTGAGATGTCTTCTGTGTCCTAGTATATGGATTTTCCTTTAGCATGTTCTATGGACACTTGAGAAAAGTGCATTTTCTTTTTTGGGGGTAAAATTCCCTGTACATGTCTGTTAGGTCCATGTGATCTTTTGCTTCAATTACAATACTCATTTCTTTTTTGATTTTCTGTCTATATGAGCTATTGAAGAATAGAGTGTTGAATCTCTTGCTGTTATTGTGTTGATGTCAAAGTCTGCCTTTCACTCTGTCAGTATTTTATATATATTTAGATGATCCTGCCTTTGGTGTATATATATTGATAGCAGCTATTTCTTTTTGATGACTGACCCCTTTATCCCATGTAGTGTCCATTCTGGCTCAGGTTACCATTTTTCTTGGAAGTTTGTCTTCTCTGATATTCATATTGCAGTTCCTGATTTCCTTTCAGTACAACTCACTTTGTAATTTGTCCAATCCCTAGTGAAGTTTCTGAAGCTCATTTTAAGCAACTTCATCTCTGAAGATATAGGAAATAGCTCTTCAGAGCATACATAATAGCTCTTAGTTTATGTACTTAGTACTTCAGCTGGGTATTTTAATAAAGAGTTCATCCATTTGTGTCAATACTTTGTCCAGTATCAACAGAGTCACTACCCAATATCATTATATGACTTATCCCAGAGATCTTCAAAATTATCTTATACAGATGTATGATAGTTAGTTCTTTGTATCTTATAAGCGGTTGGTTAGGAGTAGCTTAAGAAGTGATTTTATATGTCTCTATAAATAGTACATACCATAGGACTACCAGATGGAAAACAGAACCTACAGGAACATGTAACTTATATAATCAATATAGAACCATGATTTATAGGCTTATATAGATTTATATAGCTAGCTATATATATAAACATATAAAGAAATTTATTATAGAAGTTGAATCACATGATATGCAGTTTTGGAGTCTGAAAATCTGCCATATAAACTACAGAATCAGTGGTATTATTCCCAGCTCAATATGAAGGTCAGACAAAAGGATTCCAATGTTTTCAGTCAGGATCTAAGTGAAGGTCATAGAATCAGGAGCACCAACACCAAGTAGGAGACAATGAATGCTACATTCCAGGAAATAAATATATACTTTTACTGGCATTTTGTTCTATCCTTCAATAGACTGGATGATTCCTGCTTACACTGGTAAAGAAAGATATAGTTTCAAGAATTAATACAAAAAACATAGGACTATGTAGATGATGACTTCATGAGATTGGATATGAAAAAGTATTATATTTTATTCAAAAAATTTCAGAGCATATTTAAACACAGGAATGTGCAAACTTCAATAAATCTTTCACACAATTCTGGAAGTCTCTCAGAAAATAAAATGCTCCTATAGACAATCAGAATCACTTTTCAAACTAAGAAGTTATAGAAAGAAGAATTGAATTATTATTTGGGGTAGTTAATACATTTTTAATGGTGGTAATTAAATAACAGTAATGAAACACTAAAGGTCAAAATTTTAGTGTTGCATAGATTTATTAAGCATCAGGAAAAGGTGACACAATGAGAAAGAGTCATACATGATGGAAGGAAAGATTTAATAGACCAATAGATTTAAAAGAGAGAAAAGTAGAGTTTTGTATTTTCATATTCTTTAGAGTCTGTGTTTATGAAAAACTCCATGTGGAAATAATACAGCCAGTCCATGACCCTGCTAGCAAAACATCTTAGAAGGAAAATATATTTTTATATGGGTCTTAAGAACAAAGCAGTTTATTTTTTAAAGTCTTTTGATGATTGAAATCAGGTCGTTCATTAACATTGTTATATGGCTATGTTTCCTAAAACAATCTGTAGATACAATGCCCACAAATTTCCAATGGCATTCATCATAGGTACAGAACAAAATATCATAAAATGTATTTGGAACTACAAAAGATCTCAATTTTTAAAAATAAATCAAACCTGAATGAAATAAAAATAAGTGGTGGTATCATGCTCCCTAACTTCAAACTGTGCAGCAAAGCAAAGTAAGCTAAACAATATGGAACTGAAATAGCAACAGAAAGGTCAATGGAATGCAATTCAGAGATCAGAGATAAATCCGCAAATATTTGAACGAAAAATAAAACAAAGAAGCCAAGAGCATACACAAAGCAACAAAAATCTCTTCAAAGGTGGTGTCAAGAAAACTGGACAGACACATGTAAAGAAATGAAACTTGGTCACTATCTGAAATCATACACAAATACTAATTTGAAAATGTATCAAAGATCTTTATCTAAGTCCTGAGACTATAAAATGCATAGGAGAAAAATAGGTGATGCCCTTCTTGACATGGACCTCAGCATTGTTTACTGGGACTCGACTCCTATGCAAGAGAAATAAAAGGAAAAATTAATAAGTGAATTTCCTTTAAACTAAATATCTCATGCACAATGAGAATATGATCAAAATGAACATAAATGCCACTAAACTGGAGAAATGTTTGCACATCACATGTCAAATGAAGGCTCAATGTCCAAAATAGATTAAAAATTCAATAGCTCAACAACAAGAATCTATTAAAAATTATCAGAGATCTGAATAGACTCTCCTCCAAAGAAAACATGCAGAGGGTCCACAGACACAGGAAATGATGTTGAACGTATCTTAATTTTAGGGAAATTGAAGTCCAAATAATAACATGATATTAACTTACACCCTTAAAAATGACTTATCCAAAAGTCGAGAAATAACAAATGTCGGTGAAGTGGAAGGGAAACCTTATACTCTGTTGGTGGGAGTGTCATTCGGAGCAGCAATTACAGAAATCAGTGCGGACATTCTTAAAAAAATTAAATTTCCATGTGATTCAGTTATAATACTCTGGGTATTTACCTGAAAAACTGCAAATACACTAATTTGAAGAGAGATGTGTACCATGTTTGTCGCAGCATTATTTACAATAGCAAGGAGCAGAAATGACCCTAAGAGCACACTGACAGATGTGTGAATGAAACAGACATCATAGTTATACACAAAGCAGTACCACTCAGCCATTTGCAACATGAATCAATCTGGAAGGCAGTATGCTAAAGGAAATAAGTCAGACAGGAAGAAAATCACTGTATAATTTTACACATATGTGGTATATCGAGAAACCAAACCAAAAAGTATACTAAATGTTTTAATAAATAGACGTTGAGTCCATAGAACGAAATTAGTAGCTACCAGAGTGTAAAGGGAAAAAGTTTGGGAGAAATAAGTAAGTTTTAAATAATGGGGACAGATAAAATGGGATTTTGTGGTAGATTTAGATAATACATACATATGTTGATTTATAGCAATGCACACGTAAAACATAAAATGTTATAATATAATGTAGTTTTATTAAAAAATAATTTTACAAAAAGAAAAAACTAGAGTTTTTCAGATGGCTATAAATTTCGTAATTTTTAGCACATGAATGCTTTTTCTTGACAAATATTAGTTAATTTCATTACTAAATAAAATACTAGACAAATAGACATCTAAATTTAGAAAGTTTAGCTTATGAAAATAATTGATATCACGTATTTTTACCTATAATGTTCTTTATGTTCTATCATCTTTACATTTCACCTTTAATTGACTAATGTACAATCCTCATGATTTAAAATATTCTGATCAAAGTTATTCATTATCAGATATATCCATATATTTACCTATGTAGATATAGAAGTGAGATGAAGGCGATTATATACATAATTTATGATTCTTCAACACATTTTAGTTGCCTTTTTAAAAAAATAGATGGCAGTATTCAAGGAGAAGAAAGGAGTGCTTTGATTATGACTGCTACAAAATGTAAGAAAAATACAATCTCTACCTAAAATTAGGTAGAGATTTAAGAAATATGCCCTAAAATCCTTACTTCAAAATTGCTTTAATTCCTTGAGAGCAGTATATTTTTTTGATGAAGTCATTAAAGGCCTGTATCACTTGTTTGTTCCTGAGGGTATAAATAAATGGGTTTAACATTGGGGAGACAGATGTGGTTAATATGGTAACCCCCTTATTGATGGCCATTTCATCTTTGGCTGAAGGTTTGATATAGACAAAGATACAGCTGCCAAAGGAAATAGAAATCACAATAATGTGGGAAGAACAGGTGGAAAAGGCTTTTTTCCTTTGCTGAACAGATGGGAATCTTAGAATAGTTCTGATGATATACATGTAAGACAAAATCACACACACCAGAGTCATGATAAAGATGAACACAGAGAAAATAACAACCATCTGCTCTATGAGCCACGTGTCTGAGCATGAGATCTTCAGGATAGGATTAGCATCACAGGCAAAGTGATCAATGGTATTAGAGTCACAAAATTCCAGTTCCAGGAAAAAATTAAGTGGTGCAAATAAGATAAGCAATGTAGTTACCCAGCAACAGAAGACAAGCCTTTTGCACACCATGTGGTTCATGATGGTCATGTAATGCAGGGGTTTGCAGATGGCTACATAGCGGTCATAGGACATAATGGCCAGAAGAAAAAATTGTGTTATTCCAAACACATATATGAAAAATACTTGGCAAACACAGGCATTAAAGGTAATGGTCCTGTCACCTGTTGATAGATTGTACAGGAATCTAGGAATGCAGGCAGAAGTAAAGGAGATTTCTAAGAAGGAAAAATTTTGGAGAAAGAAGTACATTGCAGTTTTAAGGTGGGGATCCACCAACGTGAGGAGAATAATAGTCAGATTTCCAGTTACACTCAACAAATAAGCAATAAGTAGAAATACAAAAATCAGAATCTGCAGATATGGATCATCTGTCAATCCCAAGAGGATGAATGTGGTGACTGTAGTATGGTTTCTCATTCCTTTCTCCTGACTTTTCCCAGTCTGTACTTGATCAGAGAAAGCTAGGCTCAGAAACAAGAAATTACTTTTCAGATGAATATTTGTTTAGAAAGGCCAAGCATTGTATTTTTTTAACTGATGACAGTTTCAAAAACATTCATGTTATCTATTCTGTTAATATATTATTCAATGACTGGAAATCTTAATTTTTAAACTTTATGAGCACAACAAATAATGAGAAATATATTTACATTGGTATCAGTTAACATATATACACAAACACACATATAATTGCATATCAAAACAATATTTTGTCACTAAATTTTGAGCTGATTTCTTTGTTCCTCCTAAAATCTAGTTAATAAAAGCATAAATGTTAATATTTCAGATCTAATATTGAATTAATATTTGGTACTGACCTCTGTTTACAAAAAATGGAATTAATTTTAAGAACGATTACAACAAAAATATAATCCAACAAGATATTTTCCAGGTTTTTTAAAACTTACCATTTTTATTTAATCTTCAGAATAGCTTTTTCAAAGGAGGAGCTGCTTCCCTAAAAGTAATGAGATCGTGAGCATTCAGATTCACATTTTTTGAGAAATCTATCATAATTACAAACTGAAATTTATCTCATTTCATTGTTCAGTGGAAACATTGTTCCTTTTGTAAACACAATGGGGGATGGTTCTGATCTAATGACACTTGTAGATCCTCTGCTACAGTATTTGAGGACGTCTCTTCCCCGGGCGTGATGCTATTTTACTTACTCTACGAACCACATGAACCTACGAGACCATCATGACTGAAAGTCCAGTACTAGTATGCACCATTAATTTCTGATGTTGTGTCCAGAAACCTATATAATGTAATGCAAAACTGTTTCAATGAAACTTTTTATTAAAATTAAAAAAAAAAAAACACATAATCCCCTCATGTGTAACTATCCTATGAGTTTCTTAAGATGTGTGAAACTTTGCCTGATTTTGATTATTATCCATTCTGCTTCTCTAGTGCTAAACACTGAGAATTGTTCAGGCATGATCACTAATATGTGAGGTGGTGTCCTGTAGGATTTGTGAAGACAAAGAAGAATATTACCCTCACTGCTTTTTATTTTAGTCTTTTTATGGATTGAAGCACAGTCAACTCATTATCAAGTCATGGATAGTATCAGCTCTAAACATTAAACATTTTCTGATTTCAATTTAAATATACACAAACATTTTTCTAATTTCTGATTTCCGGTTTAGTCCTCAACTGTCCATGATATTGACTTCTAAAAGATCATTCCCTGAAAATGCTCCAGGGGATTTCTGGGAAGATAAATAAAGTGTGGCTATTTTATTTGAGCTTTATCTTGAATGTGACACTGTCATCAAGTTTACAACATTATGGACATCAATATGTTCCCTGAATGCTATTCTCATTCCCAGTTTTTGTTTGATGTTTCTGATTTCTCCTTCATAGTTTCATAAGGATCTTTTCCCTCATTTTATAACATTAAAATTTCTCAGATTCACCCCCAGTTTTTCTTCTCCACTTTTCTATTTATGCCATTTAAATACTCCCATGTAAAATATTTTTTTAAATTTGATGAAAAATTGTTTCATTCATATTTTCTGACTTTATGAAATCTGCACCTAGGTATAAATATCATATTTCACTCAAATCAAACATGTTTATTATGAAATTCTATTTCTTCTGCACTTAGTACTTCTTTCCAGTCCTTGTTTCATATGCTAAAATCAAAAGCCAACATTTATGGCCTATCATTCACCAGATGACACTACATCCTGAGGGGGTAAGCATTTATTCATAAAACTTTTATCTTGTTTATATAATAATCAAAAAATTACCAAAATCAGAATAAGTTAATTCCAGAGTACTATTAACATCTGAGTAGATAAAGTTATGTTGCGTCTTATGGAGGATTAATAGTGGCACTGCTATGACTCCCCTTATTTCACTTGTTTATGACTCTTAACTAAAGAGCAATTTTTCTTTTCTATTTACAAGAAATGTAGAAAGTTGGAGGCTTTTATATCACACCTCAACCTGGTTTATCATAAACATAACACCTGCAGTCAGGTACAAAGTGACAGTAAATGTGTCACTCCATTCTGCAAAGAAATAGCTATCTTTTTATGTTTGCAATTCATGCTTTCTAAGTAAACCTGTTAGACATATTAAAACCTGAGAACAAAAATTTAGATTTTGTGTTTGTACCAGTAATTGCCTTGTAATTATTCCTCAACCACCACCATTCACCACAACAGTTTATTCAGGTGCGTCCAGTCATCAATGTTTGTTCAAGGTCATGAAGATTTTTCTCATCAATAGATGTAAAGGAAAATTATTTCTTATAGTAACCTGTGTTAGTGAAAGTCACTGAAGAATTCACTTGGTGCTCTAAAATATTTCCTTCCTCCAGAAGTGATAGGTGAGTCTCTACCTATTACTATTCCCATAGCTCATGGTCTAGCATTTATAGTCACCGGGGAAGACATGGAAGACTGATTCCAGCTATGTTTTGCAAAAGAAATGGACCATTATCAAGTTTGAGAGCACAGGGTAACAAGTAGAAGATTAGTAAAAAAATAAATAAATAAATTAGGTAACGAAGTAGATTAAATTTGAGAATTAAAAAAGAATTGTATTTATAGCCCACACACATCTCTTTTTCTCAATCAAGAAAATCCTAGTTCAGTGTCTTACGCAACCCTCCAACAGGGGGATCTTTTCTTCTCCGAAGTATCTTGAAAAATAAACACTGTGAATGACTGTGTTCATATCTGTTTAGTGTGTTTATCTTTTAGATAACTAAACATTTTTAAAGATTAGATGAATGTAATGAAATCATCATATAATGCTATTATGTCATGATTCTAGAAGCCCTTAATTTAACCTATCCTTAATGTTATGATATTTTTCAAAACAAATCTAGTCATTTTGATGTCTACGATCTAAAGTTATGATTATTGCTTATTTCACCATAATTCAATTCAGTTTGCATTTCTATAATTTTGATTAAAAAGTTCTACCTAATCAATATCATCTACGATTCCAAAAAGTAGAATCACAGATATGTATTGCTCTTTCAATATCCCATAACATTAATAATTATTTATCCCTCATCACCCTGAAGGTTAAAATAATGAAGAAGAATTTGCTTGCTAAAGGCATGTGAGTGCACATGTAGTCACTGTTTCATGGACCCATAGTCAGCTCAAAGGCAGCTGTATGATTCCTTTGATTCGTCTTATCTTCTCTTTTCTAAAAATGGTCTTAATATTTTACCACTTTGCCATGGTGTTGTATGATTTTGAAAGCAAATTGCTGTACAATAATCTAGAAATATCAAAAATTCTTATTTGGAAAGATATACATAGATGTACATATCTGTGTGTACATATGTATGTATATAACTTTCTAAATACATTATTTTTTTTGCAATAGCAAAATGAATGTTAGTTTTATTTACTGACACCGAAACTGTCAATGAAAGAGTTACTGGTATTATTATTACAGAAAAATCTTTTCAAGCTCATCCAATAAAAATTTTTGAAAAATTCAGGTCATATTAATAATCTTTATCCTTGACTAGATTTCCTCCTACTGTTAGAATAAATTGTATAAGTTATCTACTATATGGTTAATAGTATTTCCTATACTCTCTGGTTTTTATTGTCTGTTTAATTATTTTAACTTAGAGTTTTTTGGCAGTGAATGCACTTTTGCTTCAAACCAGTTACTATAGTTTCACTTGTGCTAGATCTTGATGCTCTCGTCATCTGTTTTCACCAAGGATTTTCCACGAGAGCTGATTTTTAGTATTAAAATTGTAAGATTTAACTTAGATATGGTATACAGGAAGCCAAACAAATAAATGTACCAAAACCAGACTTACAGTCAGGTTAATAGAATCAAATTAAGGTCAATCAAAGGGAAGGGAGACGAATGAGCAATCCATTATATACTAATCAATAGAATTGAACTGCTAGAAGTAAATTTGAGGTATTGATATACAGGTATTGATTTAAAATGATGCAAATATTAAATTTACATCATATTATCATGACTGTTGCTTCAACAGAATGAAAAATTGATTCATTTAATTAATTTTATAAGCCGAAGGTGCTTAATTTTTAAAGACATTTCACAGTGGTATATTTTCAATCCTTATATGTATGCTACCTTGATACCATGTTTCAGATTTCTCTTAAAAGTAACAAGGGATCATTAGAAATATGTTCTTACTTAAAAAACCCCATTCCACAAATATTTGGTTTTAGTCAGCCTATTTTTCAGTTAAAATACACTCAACCTTCTTATTATAATGACAATGATATTTAGTAACAGATGTACAAATCTAAACCATTTTTTAAAACATGCTTCCATCTCTCATTTATTTTTCAATTCCATCGGCTTGGTAATTGTCTCCCACTCTTCTCTCTTCTGCTTACCGATATTGTGCACCACTTAATCTTCTCTAAGTAAGGCTGCCAGGCTGTCTACTTATTGAACACAAATCAGTTACCACTTAAGTAAAGCTTTATTCCCATCGTCCCACTAACAACTAAATTATTTCTACTCCATTGTTTACTTTTTCCCATGTGCTCTCATAAACTTCTTTATAAACTCAATGATTTGAAATTTCTGATCCATAATTGTTCACTCTACACTCTCTATGATATTCTCATAAATGATGTGACTTCAAATAGAATGAAGACCCAATTACATATTGGTGGAACAAATGCATTTACAAAGTACTGAATTAAACACTCAATTTACTTGTAGATAAAGAGATCAGATATAGACTTTGAGGTTACAAATTTAAGTTTACCATTTCCTACATGATTGTTTTTGTGCAATTTTCTCAAATTCCTCATTCTCTTTTTAAATGTGAAAAATTTAGTAATAAATGCTGTGTACCTTTTAGCATCATAATGGTTAATTTAGGTAACTAAAGTAAAATACCTAAAACAGTAGCTGGAATAAAACTCACTGGTATTTACTATATTGACTATCTTTATTATGTCATATGCATTTTCTTGAGAGTCCTCTAGTTTTAAATACTGCAGTATTTTAAAGGTGGTACAGAATATTCTCCCTCTTTTCTTGTCAGTTTCATTTTTTACTGATATTCTTCATTTTTCCCTTCATTTTTACTTTAGCATCAGGCATTTTATCCATGGTTTATGAAAACCATTCCATGAAAGGAACACTAATGCAAGCTCAGGAGGAGAAATAATTAAGTGATAATAAGGTGCCCTTTAGATAGACTCCTTTAGGAATTGACTATAGGAAACTAACAGCAAAAAATTATTGAATTCTCAGGACTTCACTGTGCCATCACATTCAAGGGAGTTCCCACTCTCACAGCATCAAAAATTCTCTTCTGTCACATTAATATATTAGTGAATGCTTTGATAAAGTAACTGAATTCACATGTATATTTTACTTAGAATTACCCAGGAATATTTGCATTTAATTAAGACAGTGATACCTAATACAATATTACAGCTAATTGGAGTCTCTAATGAAGACTGATAGATATATATTGGTATAAATAAACATTTATGTGATGCAAGTTTCATGGTAAGACAAATCACTTCTGATTGTCCCTCTATTCTAATTAGTACTCATTAATTCTCACAACATGTATTTCTTGAGAATGTGTTCTATGATTGGTACTAATATCAATGCCGATGATAAAAAATATTAAGCCAGAATTTCTCTCTCTACTGATGAATGTAATAACTATTTATGATGAATCTAAGGACTTCAAATTTCATTTTTCTAGAAAAATAATATCAAAAATACTTTTTTATTTTCTATTAAATCCAAATTGATTATTGCCATCTTAGTTGCAACACAGACGTCAGATATTTCACTCAAGCCAAGAAATTAGAACATTAAATTAAGTTATTAAAATTACCAAGGAAACACATACTTACTCTTATGAATGACAATAATGGCTTTAGGTGTACGTGCAATCTTGATCGTCCCGAAATGGGACTAAAAGTGTAAGGTAGTCCATATATTCATAAATGCCTCTCTCATGAGTCTTAGAGTTCCCAAAATATTATTTCTTTCTAATTAGTTCCCTGTGTTTTCAATAGCTCTTATCATACAAATACATTCCTTGGAGAGTGTAGTGTACTCTAAATCTAAGAAATGATGTCTTGCATCTCTCCTCTGAAATAAAGGCATATATAGTGTAAATGTCTGACAAATGTAAATAATTTTTAGAAGATAAAGGAAAAGAGAATATTTGATTTTTCCGGATTAAGGAAGATTTTAAAACAGTGGAAAAGATGAATGTTTTATTATCAGTCTTATGCCTGTGCAGAGGCCAACTGCTTCAGAAAATAAAGGGTCCTTAGTGACCAAAGTTCAGGCAAGCTAATGACTTACATGAACTAATTTGGGCAAAGGCTGACAGAAATGTCAGCGGGAGCCATGTCCTTGGAGGCAAAGAGATGAAACAACTTTACTAGACATATTCCAAGAGCATAATATTTGCCAGATGAAATAACATAATTTTGGCAATTCTTCAATTATTAAATAGGAAAGAATTAGCAAAGATTAAGAAAAAAAAATTTCATATATTTGTTCTAGTAGGAGAAGATATTAATATTGATGAAAGCAATACACATAATCAGTTTTCAGTTCAAAATGTCACTATTTTTCATGGAAAAACATTGAGACAAAGGCTTTCAAACATTGGAACTAAAGCAAGTGAATGACAAGTCTCTTCTTACAACGTTTTATTGTTAAACAAGTTCACACAACAGTGCTCAAAAACACAGGAAGATGCACTTGCATTTGACTTTGCTTTTTACTTTTTCCTTAGTGCCCAGATATTATAACACTACATGTTAACTTGTAGAGTTTTGTTTCATAGATGGTTGTTGTAAGATCCTAATATGATAGCTCTATGAAATATTAGCGAGTTCAGTTTATATTGGAAATATATTTCAGTTTTCTTTGAAATATAAAATCATCAGTCCATGAAAATCTTTGAAGAAGGTTTGCCCAATTCTGGTTTTATTGTAGAATTAACAAATATTTTACTTGTGCTTATTCAGAAATTTTGTATGATTCATATTTGTCAACTCTTTGAAAATGATGAATAATAGAATTCACCCCCCTAATGGTGAAAGGATGAAGAAGGTATTTATTTCTTGTCAATAGACACAGGATTTTTTCATCTAACAAAATAGGCTTAAGCATTAAACCAGTGGTTAGCCATAGGTGGGTCTCATGTTCAAGATAGAATACATAACATATCTCTGAGAGAACTACTTCTACATTTCTGATTTTATTTTCAGAGGAATATGTCTCTTGAAATATCTTTCTTGAAGCTGAGTGTTTAGAATTTACTTTAAATTATAGTATTAAAAAAAAATGTAACAAGGTCACTCTAATTCTGTAGTGACAAGTTTACCCGTTAATATACAATCAATGCCAAACATAAGACATTGTCTAAAATAAGCTGTTAAAATCAAATCAAACAATATATATTTCATAATAAAATGCCCTCTCAGAGATATCTAAAATTAAGTAGTTAAGGAAAATATTTTCTAAAGAAAGAATCATTAAGCTCCATTTCTAGAAAATTAATGAATTAAAAAATTTTTGCATTGGTACAAATGCAAAAAAAAATTTAAAAATCATTCCCCTAAGTTTTATTATGTATTTTAAATTTTTATTATTTTTAAATATCCATAAAAATAATTTGACATTTTAATATTTTTGGAAAATAAAAACCATATAGCTTGATTTGAGAAGATTCAAAATGTTTTCATTTATATCAATTATTTGTATTACAATTCTAGAGTTTTATAACGATTCTTATCTAATAAACTACACATTTCTATTGCTTTCCTCTACACTCTGCTAGAAGGAGAAAAAAACATATAAGGACATGTCTTTATGCATAACACTGCTATAACATTGAAACAGAATGTGTTGGTACAGTTGAAATAAAAAAGAATGTCTCTTTTCCCTCTTCTTATGAAACGGTTACATTGTGAAGTACATATCATTTTGAAAATGATGTTGATAGAGTTATTTTGGGGGATAGTTATTGAATTGAGAGTTTTGGCATTTTTTTGCTTAAAGGAAAGGTGCATGCAGAAATGAAGTTGTAGTAGGCAAGCAGACAGGAAAAGAGAGGAGGAAGAAAGAATTTAGCTTTATTTAGTTCATATTATTTGTTGCCCCTGGTCTGGGACTTGAACTCAGGTGGTATGTGACCTCCGTCCTTTGAGGTGTTTGACCTAACTGCTACTCCATCAACGCGTGCTGTGGATACAGTTGAAAACACGCAAACACACACACAAAACAACACCCCAGTTTACTGAAGTATTATTATTATACAAAAATCTACACATACTTAAGTCTAGTTTCATCTCTTAGGAGATAAAAGAACAGCCCTCAATCTATGAAATATCTAAATAAAATCAGTCACCTCACACTAAACAAATGGACAAACAAAACTTAACTAAAACAAACTTTATGGTTATGAGAACAAAATGTTAATTATGAGACAAGAAGGAGGATATGGAATGTACAGTCAGATAAGGGTGTCAATCGTGTGATGAATTCAGTAGAATTTTGATGGCTATTGAATGTAGTATATATAAACAATAATCTATAATATTGAAACCTATGTAAACATAAGAAATGTTACTTCATAAAAATTTTAAAATGTCATCCATTTCAAAAATTTCATCCCATCCTCTTTTTTAATATTTTATGTGTAGTAATACCTGTAATTACCATCTTAGAAAATGTTGAAGCATGCAAAACAATGTTATCAACTATAAGCACTAAGAGGGACACGAGATCTCTAGCTCCTTTAAATAAAGTGACTAAATTGTGTGCTTTACTTCTGGAAATTCAATTCTATTCTACTGACCTGTGCATCTGTTTTTTTTTTTCCAGTACCACAGTGCTTTTATTACTACAGCTTTATTGTATATTTTAAAAATCTATAACTGTGATATCTGCACCTTTGCCTTTTTTTATCACTACTTTGGCTCTTCAGTCTTTCGTGAATCCATACAGATTGTTTTAATTTTTGTTTTTTTTACTGGAAATATTACCAAGGAATAATGATAGAGATTGCATTAATTACATCTACCTGTTGAGGTAAAATGGCAATTACAACAATGTTAATTATTCCCAACCATGAGCAGAAATTTAAAAATCTGTTTCTTTTGGCAAGGTCTTGTTTCAGGTCTTTCATCTTCTTTTAAAATTGATTCCATGCTATTAAATTACTTTGGTATGTTTAATTTTGTTGTTGTTGTTTTATTTTAATTTTTAATATTCTGTGTTATGTGCCTTTTATTCCTATATTGACAAGTGCTTTTATCATGAATGTGTGTTGATTCTTGCCAAAAGTTTTTCCTGCATCTGTTGAAATGATTACACATTTATTGGTTTTTCACTTGGTTGATGAGTGATTTGATTTGCATATGTCAAACCATTCATGCAACCCTGGAGTAAATCCAACTCAATCATAGTGTATATATTTTTTTTCTGATGTGCTGCTGAATTCTATTTGATTTTGTTGAGGATTTTGCATCTGTATTCATGAGTGTTATTGATAAGTAGTTTTCATTACTGGTGCTGTCTTTATTTTTGCAATCAGGGTACTATTGACCTCATAGAATATATTTGTGAGTTTTTCAAGTAATGGGGATTAGCTCTTTGAATGTTTGGTAGAATTCACTAATGAAACCATCAGGCCATGTACTCTTGTTTGGGGGATGACCTTTTATTACTGTCTCAATTTCAGTACCTGTTATTAGTCTCTTTAAGTTGTCTGTGCTCTCCTGTGTTTTGGGAGTTTGTAGCATTTTAAAAGTCTGTCATTTTTTAATAATTGATAAATTCTTTAGCATGTAAGTGTCCATAATAGATCTTATGGATCTTTGCCTTTCCGTGATATTACTTGTAATCCCCCCACTTTCATTGCTGATATTGTTATTAAGGTTCACTCTCTTTTTCTTAATGAATCTAGCTGGAGTGTATCAATTTTTTTTTTAATTTTATTAAACAATGAGATTTTTGGAGTCCTGATCTTTTGGATGGTATTCTTGTTTTCAATTTCACTCATTTATACTCTAACTTTTATTCTTTCATTTCTTCTGATTTTGAGTTTTCATTGATCTTCCCTTTCAAGTTTCTTGAGGTGTTTGCTTAAATATTTACTATTTGCTCTTTCTTGGCTTTTGACGTGCGTTTTTTGCCTAAAAGCTTTCCTCTTAGAATTGCTCCTGCCATATCCCATATATTCTGGTAGCTCATCTCTGAATTTTCATTTATTTCCGGATATCTAAATTTCATCTTTAATTTCATCAGTGATACAGCTATTGTTCACCAGCAAGTTGTTCGAGCTCCACGTCTTTGAGACTCTTGCTGTTTTGTTCGTTGGAATCATTTCTAATTTCACTCCAGCATAGTCCAAGAGGATTCTTTCTATAATTTCGGTCTCATTAATTTTTCTGAGACTTCTTTTGTGTCCTAGTATATGGATTTTCCTTTAGAATGTTCTATGGACTCTTGAGAAAAGTACATTTTATTTTTTGGGGGGTAAAATTCCCTGTACATGTCTGTTAGGTCCATGTGATCTTTTGCTTCAATTACAATACTCATTTCTTTTTTGATTTTCTGTCTATATGAGCTATTGAAGAATAGAATGTTGAATCTTTTGATGAGTGTTGCTGTCAAAGTCTGCCTTTCACTCTGTCAGTATTTTTTTTTATATATTTAGATTATCTTGCATTTGGTGTATGTATGTTGATGGCAGCTATTTCTTCTTGATGGCCAACTCCTGGGTACATATAATGTCCATCCTGACTCAGGCTACCATTTTTGTTGGAAGTTCGTCTCTCTGATATTCATATTGCAGTTCCTGATTTCCTTTCATCACTGTTCCTTTGATATTTTTTTCACATAGTTATTAATGTTAAACTATGTTTATTTTTGGATCTTAATTTCTTTAATGCATATTGTTGGTGGATTCTGATTTGATCCAACCATCTAATTTCTTTTGACTGGCACATTCAATCCAGTCACATTTAGGGTGATGATTGAAAAATAGGGTTTATTACATTTGATCCTCTGTTTACTGTTGGTTTTCTTTGCCTGTGGCTTCATTTATCATTTGATTAAATTTGCTTTTATCTTTTTGTTTTTGAGGTTCTATTCTGTCAGTAACATATTTTGATATATATAGATCCCTTTATAACAGGGTTTGGAGCTTTTTCCTATAGATTATCTCTAACTGTACTGCTCTGTGACATCCTTTTATGTGCTGACACCATTTGATATGTATATATTTGTATATATTACCTCATTTTCATTTCATCCTTCTTTTCGAGGTCTTCCAATTGCCTTTGGGTAGTTGTATGTGCACCTTGCATTTTATGCAATTATTTTTATAAATGTCACATTTGAACCCTTTATCTTTTAAGTTGTCCCAACCCATAACCATGGAGTTCTTTGGTGAGCTCCTAGGATTTTCCTCTTTTGAGGCCATTTGTTTTTTCTCTCCTGTGCTTTTATCTTTTGCTTTTGCTTTTGTTTTCTGGTCCACACTATTCTCATGGTCTGGTGAATATTGTTTTAAGTTCCCTTTGAAAGTTTACTTTCAGGATTACTTGAATGTTAGGCTTTGTGATTGAAAAATCCATTATCTTTTGTTTTAATTGAAGCTCTTTACTTTTCCATCATATTGAATTGTAATTTTGAGGGCAGAGTATCCTTGGTAAGCAATGTTTGTTTATTGTATTTTAAATACCTCATTCCTCTCTCTCCTGAACTGTAGAGTTTTTGTTGCTAATTCTGATAGACTGAATCCCTGTGCTTGCTTCACAGAAGCCATGTGGAATGTACAGGATGGAGTCAGTGTTCGGATTGTTGTCTGGGGAAGGGCCCACCTTTATTAGCTGGGCAGATTGCTGCAGGGTGGGCTCTGTGCTGTGAAGGTTGCTGCAGTCTACGTCTGACTTCACTTATGCCTTACAGGCAGCTCCAGCAGGCTGGTGTCCCCCAGGTCACTGGGCAGAGGCCTGTCTTCACTGTAGCTAGGTGAGCCGCTGCAGGGCAGGGCAGATGTTTCCCAGGCTGCTGGAGCAAAATTCTACCCTTGTTGGAAAACGGAACACTCCTCTATATGTCTATTGTTTTCCAAGTTCAACATTATTTTGATGACTATAGACTTGAAACTATGAGTCTTATAACACTGATATCTTTCAAATTCTTTTGGCAATTCAAGATAGCTCACAATGATACATGAATTTTATTATTTGATTTCCATTCAGGACAAAAAGCTGTTTAAAATTATATCGGGATTGAAATGAATGCAGATATCCCCTTTTGGAGAGTAGTATTGACAAATTACTGTATTATTTCTTCTCATTCATCAATAAAAAATATCTTTCAATTTGGGAGCGGGTCTAAATTTACTTTTTTGTGTTTTTGTCAGTATAGAAGTCTTTCACTTCCTTTATACGATTATTCCCAGATATTTTATTCTTTTGGACATTATTTTAAATACAATAATTTTCTTAAGTTCCTTGTTGGATTATTCATTGTTGGTGTATAGAAACATCTTTTTGTGATTGTGCTTGAATTTATGCCATGAAACTTTGCTGAATTTTTTGTTAGCTCTAGATCTTCCTCATGAAATTCTTTACATGAATAAAGTCATTAACATAGTGTGAATTCTTACTTTATAATTTGGTCATGTCATTTGTTTTGTTGTCAAAATACAATGACTGGAAGAGCCAATATAATATTGTATAGCTATGAACAGAGCAGGCCATAATTTTCAAGACTTCACAATGGTTATTCTGTGTGTGTCTTGCAATCATAATAAGAACCACAAAGTCTCAACTTGTCTAGTCTGGTCATCTAATGTATATTTTGGGGAAGATAGGAAAATGAGTCTTCTGGCTTGCCACAGGAAGTATGAGCAGGAGTTGAGCACTCCTAATCAAATCGCAGGCTGAGACTAAGTTTTCAAAATAGAGATTCTAGGGAGTGTTTTAATCTCTTTACTTTCTATAGCTATGTGACACTTTCCTTCTTTCATTTGTGTCAGTATAGATATGTGTGTGTTTCAAAAAATTTGACAATCTCATAAAGGTTATTTAATTTGTTGGCATACCGTTATTC
Organism: Solenodon paradoxus; assembly: GCA_004363575.1. NCBI lineage: Eukaryota > Metazoa > Chordata > Mammalia > Eulipotyphla > Solenodontidae > Solenodon > Solenodon paradoxus. The sequence continues at coordinate 201,268 of RJWH01000972.1, forward strand.
CTAATCTCTTAAAATGCTCTTTATTTCTGCAAAAAAATAGTGGATTGAATCATTTTTAATGTAATTTTTTGTATTTTATGTGTTTTTCCTAACAATCTGGCTACAGATTACTCTTGTTTTACATTATTCAAAATTGATTTGTTTTATGTATTTCAATATAGTTCGTGTATTCTCTATTTAATTCTTTGCTCTAATTTTCATTATTTCCTTCCTCCCACTAGCTTTAATCCTAGTATTCTCATTTAGCTCCTCAATTGTACAATGAAGGTTATTTATTTGCCAGCATTCATCTTTGTCAGTATATGCATTTCATATCTACATTTCCCTTTGAACACTGTCTTTGATGCTTCCTGTTAGTTTTTGGTGTGCTATATTAGGGTGCAATCAACTCTAAATATTTTTTAATTATCCTTATAAGTTTATTTATGTGTATCTTTAATTTTCATTTATGTGAATTTTTCCTTCTTCAATTGATTTCTAATTTCATCCAATTGCAGTCAGGAAAGATACTTTGTATGATACTATTTTTAAAAAGTCTTGAGAATTGTACTGTGGCCTCGGATAGAAGCTGAGAGGCCAATTTCATGTGACCACTGCCTTGGGGAATTGAGAGGTAACTTTGCTGGAAGTGCAGCCAAATTTTATTTTGCTCGGAGGGGTCTATTCCATTGCAGATTAGGAGATTTCTTCCATGGCTAATGAAAACTCATAATCTAGTGGTTCAATATTCTCATCCTCTTCAACACCTTCCCACAGGACCCACCCCAAACTGCAGAACTTCATTATTTCCAGGTATATACCTTCTTCATTTTAACAGAAGACACCTTGCAATGCAGGAGTAAGATTTGATTTGTAATTTGTCCAATTCCAAGTGAAGTTCCTAAATTGATTTTCAGCAATGTCATCCCTGAAGCTATATGAAACAGTTCTTCAGAGCATACATAATAGCTCTGAGTTTATGTACTTAATACTTCAGCTGAGTATTTTAATCCAGAGCGCATCCATTTGTGTCAATAATTTGTCCAGTATCAATAAGAGTAACTACCCAATATTATTATATGGCTTATCCTAAGATCTTCAAAAGCATCTTACACAGATGTATGATGGCTCTTTATCTTATAAGTGGTTAGTATAGAGTATCCAATGCAGCTGTTTTTTATGTCTCTATAAATAGTTCATACCATAGACTACAAGATGGGAAAACAGATCCTACAGGAACATGTAACTTATATAATAAATATAGAACCATTATTTATAGGCCTATATAGATATATATAGCTAGCTATAGATATAAGCATATAAAGAAATTTATTATAGAAGTTGAATCACATGATATGCAGTTTGGAGTCTCAAAAGCTGCTATATAAGCTATAGAATCAGTGGCATTATTCCCAGCTAATTTGAAGGTCAGACACAGGGACTCCAATGTTTTCAGTCAGGACCTAAGTGAAGGCCATAGAATCAGGAGCACCAACACTAAGTGGGAAACAATGAATGCTGTTTTTCAGAGAGTAAATATACTCTTTATCTGGCATTTTGTTCTATCCTTCAATAGACTGGATGATTCCTGCTTGCATTGGTGAAGAAAGATATCGCTTCAAGAATCAATACAGAAATTATAAGACTATGCAGATGATGGCTGCATGAGATCGGATATTAAAAAGTATTATCACATTATTCAAAAAATTTCAGAGCAATTTAAACATAGGAATATGCAAAATTCAATAAATCTTTCTCACTCAATTCTGGAAGTCTTTCAGAAAATAAAATGTTCATATAGACATTTGGAATCACTTTTAAACTAAGAAGTTATAGAAAGAAGAAATAAATTATTATTTGGGGCAGGTAATACATTTTTTAATGGTGGGAATTGATTAAAAGTAATGAAACACAAAAGGTAAAAGTTTTAGTATTGCATAGATTTATTAAACATCAGAAAAGGGTGACACAATGAGAGAGTCATAAACATACCAATAGGGAAGATTTAATAGACCAAAGAGAGAAAAGTAGAGTTTTGTATTTTCATACCTGTTAGAGTCTATGATTATGAAAAACTCCATGTGGAAATAAGACAGCCAGTCCATGATCTTGCTAACAAAACATCATAGAAGAAACAAATATTTTTATATGTGTCTTAAAAATACAGCAGTTTATTTTTATGTCTTTTGATGATTGAAATCTTGTCTTTCATTAACATTGTTACATGGCTATGTTTCCTAAAACAATCTATCGATAATACAATGCCTATAAAATTCCAATGGCATTTTCATAGGTACAGAACAAAATATGAAATGTATTTGGACTTACAAAAGATCTCAATTTAAAAAAAAAAATCAAACCTGAATGAAATAAAAAGAAAATGGTGGTATTGTGCTCCCTAGCTTCAAACTGTGCAGCAAAGCAAAGTAAACTAAATAGTATGAAACTGAAATAGCAACAGAAAGGTCAATGGATTGTGATTCAGAAACCAGAGATAAGCCAGCAAATATATGGACAAAAAAGAAAACAAAGAAGCCAAGAGCATACAATGAAGCAACAAGAATCTCTTCAAAAGTGGTGTCAAGAAAACTGGACAGGCATATGTAAAGAAATGAACTTGGTCACTATCTGAAATCATACAATTATTTATTTGAAAATGTGTTAAAGACATTTATCTAAATCCTAAGTCCTGAGACTATAAAATGCACGGGAGAAAACTAGGTGATACACTTCTTGACATGGACCTCAGCATTATTTATAGGTACTCAACTCCTATGCAGAGAAACAAAAGGAAAAATAAATAAATGGGATTGCATTAAAATAAATATCTCAAAAACAATGAGGAGAATATGATCAAAAAGAAAATAAATGCCACTAAACTGGGGAAATATTTGCATATCATATGTCCAAAAAAGGCTTAATATCCAAAATACATTAAAAATTCAATAAGCTAAACAAAATCAATTAAAAATTTTCAGAGCTCTGAATAGATTATTCTCCAAAGAAAACATGTAGAGGTCCTACAGACACAGGAAATGATGTTGAACATATCTTACTTTTAGGGAAACTGAAGTCCAAATAATAACATGATATTAATTTGCACCCTTAAAAATGACTGTTATCCAAAAGTCAAGAAACAACAAATGTCGGTAAAGTGGAAGGGAAACCTTGTACTCTGTTGGTGGGAGTGTCATTCAGTGCAGCAATTACGGAAATCAGTGTGGACATTCTTAAAAAAATTAAACTTCCATATGATTCAGTTATAATACTCCGGGTATTTACCTGAAAAACTGCAAATACACTAATTTGAAGAGAGATGTGTACCATGTTTGTCGCAGCATTATTTACAATAGCAAAGAGCAGAAATGACCCTAAGAGCACACTGACAGATGTGTGAATGAAACAGACATCATAATTATACACAAAGCAGTACTACTCAGCCATTTGCAATATGAATGAATCTGGAAGGCAGTATGCTAAAGGAAATAAGTCAGTCAGAGGAAGAGAATCACTTTATGATTTTACGCTTTATGATTTATGATTTTTCACTTTATAATCATATGTGGTATATCGAGAAACCGAACCGAAAAGTGTACTAAATTTTTTAAAAATAAACTTTCAGTCATTAGAATGAAATTAGTAGTTACCAGAGTATAAAAGGAAAACGGTTGGGGAAATAGGTAACAGGGTCAATTTATGGGAACGGAAAAAATGGGATTTTAATGGTAGCTTTATTCAGTACATGCAGATGTTGATTTATAGTAATGCACACATAAAACATATAAAATGCTATAATATAAAGTGCTTTAATTAAAAAATAATTTTACAAAAAAAAAAACTAGAGTTTCTCAGATGGCTATAAATTTTGTATTTTTTTAGCACATGAATGCTTTTTCTTGACAAGTATTAGTTAATTTCATCTTTAAATAAAATACTGGACAAATAGACATCTAAATTTAGAAAGGAAAGTTTAGCCTATGCAAATAATTGATATCAAGTACTTTTACCAACAATATTCTTTATGTTCTGTCATCTTTGCATTTCACCTTTAATTGACTAATGTACAATCCTCATGATTTAAAATATTTTACCAAAATTATTCATAATCAGATATATACATATATATACCTATGTAGATATAGAAATAGAGATTATATAGATAATTATTGATTCTTCAACAGTGTGTATTCAGGTGCCTTATTCAAAAAATAGCAGACAGGGTATAAGTAGAAGTAAGGAGTGCTTTGATTATGATTGCTACAAAATGTAGACAAATTTAATCAAGAAGCTAACATTAGGTAGAGATTTAAGAAATATGCTTTAAAATCCTTACTTCAAAATTGCTCTGATTCCTTGAGAGCAGTATATTTTTTTGATGAAGTCACTAAAGGCCTGTATCACTTGTTTGTTCCTGAGGGTATAAATAAATGGGTTTAACATTGGGGAGACGGATGTGGTTAATATGGTAACCCCCTTATTGATGGCCATTTCATCTTTGGCTGAAGGTTTGATATAGACAAAGATACAGCTGCCATAGGAAATAGAAATCACAATAATGTGGGAAGAACAAGTAGTAAAAGCTTTTTTCCTTTGCTGAACAGATGGGAATCTTAGAATAGTTCTGATGATATACATGTACGACAAAACCACACACACCAAAGTCATGATAAAGATGAACACAGAGAAAATAACAACCATCTGCTCTATGAGCCACGTGTCTGAGCATGAGATCTTCAGGATAGGATTAGCATCACAGGCAAAGTGATCAATGGTATTAGAGTCACAAAAATCCAGTTCCAGGAACAAAATAAGTGGTGGAAATATGATCAGCAATGTAGTTACCCAGCAACAGAAGACAAGCCTTTTGCACACCGTGTGGTTCATGATGGTCATGTAATGCAGGGGTTTGCAGATGGCTGCATAGCGGTCATAGGACATAATGGCCAGAAGAAAAAATTGTGTTATTGCAAACACGTATATAAAAAACAGTTGGCAAACACAGGCATTATAGGTAATGGTCCTGTCACCTGTTGATAGATTGTACAGGAATCTAGGAATGCAGGCAGAAGTAAAGGAGATTTCTAAGAAGGAAAAATTTTGGAGAAAGAAATACATTGCAGTTTTAAGGTGGGGATCCACCAACGTGAGGAGAATAATAGTCAGATTTCCAGTTACACTCAACAAATAAGCAATAAGTAGAAATATAAAGATCAGAATCTGCAGATGTGGATCATCTGTCAATCCCAAGAGGATGAATGTGGTGCCAGCAGTATGGTTTCTCATTCCTTTCTCCTGATTCTTCCCAATCTGTTCTTGATCAGAGAGAGCTAGGCTCAGAAACAAGAAATGATTGTTCAAATGAATATTTGCTTGGAAAGGCCAAGCATTGTATTGTTTTAACTAACTGTTGACAATTTCAAAAACATTCAGTTATTGGTTCTGTTAATATATTATTCAATGACTGGAAATCTTAATTTTTAAACTTTATGAGCACACCAAATAATGAGAAATATATTTTCATTGGTATCAGTTAATATATATATACAAACACACACATAATTGCATATCAAAACAATAATTTGTCACTAAATTTTGAGCTGATTTCTTTGTTCCTCCTAAAATCTAGTTAATAAAAGCATAAATGTTAATATTTCAGATCTAATATTGAATTAATATTTGGTACTGACCTCTGTTTACAAAAAAATCGAATTAATTTTAAGAACGATTACAGCAATAATATAATCCAACAAGATATTTTCCAGGTTTTTTAAAACTTACCATTTTTATTTAATCTTCAGAATAGTTTTTTCAAAGGAGGAGCTGCTTCCCTAAGAGTAATGAGATCGTAAGCATTCAGGTTCACATTTTTTGAGAAATCTGTCATAATTACAAACTGAAATTTATCTCATTTCATTGTTCAGTGGAAACATTGTTCCTTTTGTAAACACAAGGGGGATGGTTCTGATCTAATGACACTTGTAGATCCTCTGCTACAGTATTTGAGGACTCTGTTCCATGGGCGTCATGCTATTTACTTACTTTATGAACCACATGAACCTACGAGACCATCATGACTGAAAGTCCAGTACTAGTATGCACTGTTAATTTCTGATGCTGTGTCCTGAAACCTATATAATGTAATGCAAAACTATTTCAATAAAACTATTTATTAAAAATTTAAAAAAAAAAAACATAATCCCCTCATGTGTAACTATCCTATGAGTTTCTTAAGATGTGTGAAATTTTGCCTGATTTTGATTATTATCCATTCTGCTTCTCTAGTGCTAAACACCGAGAATTGTTTATGAATGATCACTAATATGTGAGGTGATGTCCTGTAGGATTTGCAAAGACAGTAGAAGAATATTATCCTCATTGCTTTCTTACTTTAGTTTTTTTATGGATTGAAGCACAGTCAAATCATTATCAAGTCATGGATAGTATCAGCTCTAAACATTAAACATTTTCTGATTTCAATTTAAATATACACAAACATTTTTCTAATTTCTGATTTCCAGTTTAGTCCTCAACTGTCTATGATATTGACTTCTAAAAGATCATTCCCTGAAAATGATCCAGGTGATTTCTGGAAAGAGAAATAAAGTGTGGCTATTTTATTTGAGCTTTATCTTGAATGTGACACTGTCATCAAGTTTACAACGTTATGGACATCAATATGTTCCCTGAATGCTATTCTCATTGCCAGTTTTTGGTTGATGTTTCTGATTTCTCCTTCATAGTTTCATAAGGATCCTTTCTCTTCTCATTTTATAACATTAAAATTTCTCAGATTCACCCCCAGTTTTTCTTCTCTGCTTCTCTGTTTGTACAATTTAAACACACCCATTCAATTCAGTGTTTAAAATTTGATGAAAAAATGTTTCATTCATATTCTCTGACTATGAAATCTGCACCTGGGAATATCATATTTCACTCAAATCGGACATGTTTATTATGAAGTTCTATTTCTTCTGCACTTAGTACTACTTTCCAGTCCTTGTTTCATATGCTAAAATCAAAAGCCAACATTTATGGCCTATCATTCACCAGATGACACTACATCCTGAGAGGGTAAGCATTTATTCATAACACTTTTATCTTGTTTATTATAATAATCACAAAATTAACAAAATCAGATTAAGTTAATTCCAGAGTACTATTAACATCCGAGTAGATAAATTTACATTTTGTCTTATGGAGGAATAATTGTGGCACTGCTATGACTCCCCTTATTTCTCTTGTTTATGACTCTTAACTAAAGAACAATTTTTCTTTTCTATTTACAGAAATGTAGAAAGTGGCTGGCTTTTATACCACACCTCAACCTGGCTTCCTGTTTCACATGCACATAATATCTTCAGTCAGGTACAAAGTGACAGTAAATGTGTCTCTCCATTTTGCAGAGAAATAGCTATCTTTTTATGTTTGCAATTCATGCTTCCTCAGTAAACCTGTCAGACATATAAAAACCTTAGAACCAAAACTTAGATTTTGTGTTTGTACCAATAATTGATTTAATTTAGATGTATATAGAAATATATATAAAAAAACCAAACAAACAAATGTACCCAAACCGGACTTTTATTCAATAGAATCAAAGTAAGGTTAATCAAAGGGAAGAGAGACAATTGAATAAGTGGGAACCACTATATACTAATCAATAGAATTGAACTGCTAGAAGTAAATTTGAGGTATTATATATAGATATTGATTTAAAATGATGCAAATCTTAAATTTACATCATATTATGATGAATGTTTCTTCAACAGAATGAAAAATTGATTCATTTAATTAATTTTATAAGCCGAAGGTGCTTAATTTTTAAACACATTTGACAGTGGCATATTTTCATTCCTTATGTGTATGCTACCTTGATAGCTATGATCAAATTTTTCCTAAAAGTAACAAGGGATTGTTAGAATTATGCTCTTACTTAAAGAACCCCATTCCACAATTTTTGGTTTTGGTCAGCCTATTTTTCAGTTAAAATATATGCTATCTTATTATAATGACTGATATTTAGTAACAGATGTACAAATCTAAGCCATTTTTTAAAACATGCCTCCACCTCTCATATATTTTTCAATTTCATCAATTTGTTAATTTTCTCCCACTCTTTTCTCTTCAACTTACTGATTTTTTGCACCACTTGATCTACTTTCAGAAAGGCTGCCAAAGCCTCCTACTTATTGAACACAAATCAGTTACCACTTAAGTAAAGCTTTATTCCCATCGCCCCACTTACACCTAAATTCTTTCTACTCCATTGTTTACTTTTTCCCATATGCTCTCATAAACTTCTTTATAATCTTAATGATTTAAAATATTCTAATCCATAATTTTTCACTCTACACTCTCTATGATATTCTCATAAATAGTGACATCAAATAGAATGATGACCCAATTACATATAGGTGGAACAAATGCATTTACAATGTGCTAAATTCAACACTCAACTTACATGTAGACAAAAAGATCACACTTACAGACTTTGAGGTTACAAATTTAAGTTTGTCATTTCCTATGTGATTTTTTTTGTACATTTTTCTCAAATTCTTTATTCCCTTTTTAGATGTGAAAAATTTAGTAATAAATACTGTGCATCATACTAGTTAATTCAGATAACTAAAGTAAAATACCTAAAACAGTATCTGGAATAAAACTCACTGATATTTGCTTTATATTGAGTATTTTTATTATGTCATCTATGTATTTCCTCTTGAGAGTCCTCTAGTTATAAATATTGCAATATTTTAGAATTGGTACAGATTATTTCTCCCTCTTTTCTTGTCAATGTTTAGTTTTTTAGTGATATGCTTCATTTTTTCCCTTCATTTTTACATTAGCATCAGGCATTTTATCCATGGTTTACAGAAACCATGCCATAAAAGGAACACTGATACAAGCTCAGGAGGAGAAATAATTATGTGATAATCAGATGTCCTTTAGAGAGACTCCTACAGGAACTGACCTATAGGAAACAAATTGAAAAAAATTATTAAAGTCTCAGGAGTTCACTGTGCCATCAAATTCAAAGGAGTGCCCACCCTCACATCATCAGAAATTCTCTTCTGTCACATTCATATATTAGTGAATGCTTTGATAAAGTAACTGAATTCAGATGTATATTTTACTTAGTGTTACCCAGGAATATTTGCATTTAATTAACTCAGTGATACCTAATAAAATATTACAGCTGATTGGAGTCTCTAATGAAGAATGATAGATATATATATTGGTATAAATAAACATTTATGTGATGAAAGTTTCAAGGTGAGGCAAATCACTTCTAATTGTCCCTCTAGTGATTCTATTCCAATTAGTACCCATTAATTCTTACAACATGTATTTCTTGAGAATATGTTATGTGATTGGTACTAATATAGCTGTCAATGATAAAAAAAATTAAACCAGAATTGATCTCTTTACTGATGAACATAATAACTATGATGAATCTAAGGACTTCAAATTTTATTTTTTCAGAAAAATGACATCAAAAATGCTATTTTATTTTCTAATATATCCAAATTGTTTGTTGCCATCTTAGTTGTAACACAGATGTCAGATATTTTACTCAAGCCAAGAAATTAGAAAGATAATTAAGTTATTAAAATTACCAAGGAAAAACATACTTACTCTTATGAATGACAATAATGGCTTTAGGTGTACGTGCAATCTTGATCGTCCCGAGATGTGACTAAAAGTGTAAGGTAGTCCATATATTCATAAATGCCTCTCTCATGAGTCTTAGAGGTTGCCAAAATATTATTTCTTTCTAATTAGTTCCCTGTGTTTTCAATAGCTCTTATCATACAAATACATTCCTTGGAGAGTGTAGTGTGTTTTAAATCTAAGAAATGATGTCTTGTATCTCACCTCTGAAATAAAGTCATATATAGTGTAAATGTCTGACAAATGTAAATGATTTTTAGAAGATAAAGGTAGAGAGAATATCTGATTTTTCCAGACAAAGGTAGATTTTAAAACAGTGAAAAAGTTGAATATTTTATTATCACTCTTATGCCTGTGCAGAGGCCAACTGTTTCAGAAAATAAAGGGTCCTTAGTGACCAAAATTCAGGAAAGCTAATGACTTATATGAACTAATTTGGGCAAAGGCTAACAGAAATGTCACTGGGAACTATGTCCTTGGAGGCAATAAGATGCAACAACTTTGCTAGACACATTCCAAGATGAAATAACGTAATTTTGGCAATTTTCATTAGATAGGAAAGGATGAGCAAAATATAAAAATATAATTTTGTGTGTGTCTTTCAGCAGGAAAATATATTAATATTGATGGAAATAATACATGCAATCAGTTTTCAGTCCAAAACATCACTATTTTTCATGTTAATAAAATTATATTTTCATCATTATTTTTATTTATAGTATAATATCTACTAATAATGTATAGTGAATGAGAGAGTTTGAGGAAAAACATTGAGATAAAGGATTTCAAATATTGGAACTAAAGCAAGTGAATGACAAGTCTGTTCTTACAACGCTGTTGTTAAACAAGTTCACACAAGAGTGCTCAAAAACACAGGAAGATGCACTTGGATTTGACTTTGCTTTTTATTGTTTCCTTAATGTCCAGATATTATGAAGTTACCTGTTAACTTGTAGATTTTTGTTTCATAGAAATGACTATTAAAAGATCCTAATATGATAGCTGTATGATATTAACCAATTCAGTTTATATTGGAAAAATTGTTTCAGTTTTCTTTAGAATGTAAAATCTTCAGCCCATGAATATCTTTGAAGAAGTTTTGCCCTATTACTGCTTTTATTTTAAAATTGACTAAAATATTTTTACTTGTGCTTATTCAGAAGTTGTATATGAGTCATATTTGTCAACTCTTTGAAAATAATATATAATAGAATGCACCTCCATGTGGTGAAAGGATGAAGGGTAGAAGGTATATATTTCTTCATAATAGGTACAGGAAGTTTCCACTTAATAAAATAGGTTTAATCATTAAATCAGTGGTTAACCATAGGTGTGGGTATCATGTTCAAGAAAGAATACAACATTTCTCTAAGAGAGAACTACTTCCACATTCCTGATTTTATTTTAAGAGAATTATATCTTTTGTATATCTCAAAGCTAGGATGAGTATTTTAGAATTTACTCTAAATCACAGTGGTTAAAAAAAAAATTAGCAAGGTCTCATGTAACCTATAGTGAAAAGTTTACCTATTAATGTACATTCAATTCCAAACACTTAAGGCATATTGTCCTAAACAAGCTACCAGTGATAAAATCAAACATTACTTTATAACAAAATACCCTATATCATGATATTCAAAATTAAGTAATTAAAAGCCTATTTTCCAGAGAAAGAACCATTAGGCTCCATTTCGAGATTATTCATTAGTAAATTAAAAGAGAGGAGGTGAAACTATTTTTCATTTAGTCAAACTATTTGTTAGCCCAGACCTGACACTTGAACCCAGGGTTATATAGCCGCTTCTTTGAGGTGGTTGACCTAACTGCTGCTCTACCACTCTGTGGGTAGTGTTAAAAACACACAAACACTCACACACAAAGTACCCTACCTTATTGAGGTGTTATTGTTATACAAAAAATCTATACATATTAAGTATACAGTTTGATCAGTTTGTAGAAAAATTAACATCCATCAATCTGGGAAAACATCTTCTCCATCCTTGCGTAAAAATATATATCAACTCAACACAAATGAACAAACAGAACTAAACTAAGACAAATTCTTAGTTTATGGAAACAAAATGTTAATTATCAGAGGACATGGAGTCTACAATCAGATTAAGGGTGTCAATTGTATGGTGATGAATGGAGTAGACTTTAGGCGGCTATTGATTCTAGTATATATAGACATCAATCTATAATATTGAAACCTATGTAAACATAAGCAATGTTATTTCAACAAAAATTTTAAAATATGTAAACCATTTTAAAGATTTCATCCCATCCTCTTTCTTAATATTGAATGCTTACAATAGCATCCTAGCAAATATTTAGGTGTGCAAATAATGTTAACAATCAGCACTTAAAGGTAGAACTCTAGTAATAATCATGATGTGTACAAATATTGTACCCTTTCACTAATTCTTCCCATTTCTCCCACCCCAGATCCTGATATTCTCTTTTTTGTTTATGCTTTTAATAGCTTAACCATCTTAATTTCTTCATATAAGCAGTATATTGTAGTATATTATCGTGAGTCTATTTCTCTTAGCATAATTCCTCCACTTACATTTTTCTCAATATAATTTTGAAGATACTATCAGTCCCTATCATGTACGTGATACTATCAGGTAATTTTAGTACATTTAACAAAGATTGGTTGACCATATGCGCATGTTTATTTGAAGGCTTTCCATTCTGCTCCGTTGGTCTGTATGTGTTTTTTATATCAGCACCATGCTGTGTCTATTACTATACCTTTGTAATACATTTTGAAATCAAGAAGTGTGAAATGAGAGGTAACACTCTTTAAAGCTGGGGTAATAAGAAGATCCTGCATTCCTCTCCTCCTGCATAAATATCAAATAAACGGATACACAAAGAGAAATTTCTCTGCAAGGAATAAGAATACTAGCTGAGTGACTCCCATAGATCAAACCAATGAGAAACTCTAACTAAATACATAGGAAAGTCTAAGGCTCACTCTGGCTAAGCCCCAACTCAGAATGATGCAAATGAATTGGAAGGAAACAGCTCTCAGTTTCTCCCTGAGGGCAAGGGGATTACATCCCATATCCAGCAGTTCAAATTTTTTGGCATTAAATTTGATTTACCTAACAACATGTTTTAGATGTACAAGTTCACAAGATATATGAAACAGCTTATTTATCCATTCATTTGTAGATGAGCACTTAAGTGTTTTGCATTTCTTGGTTATTATAAAGGGTGCTGCAATAACATAAGGGTAAAAATATATTTTCTGATTAGTGTTTTCACAATCTTTGGATAGATACCTTAAAGTGGAATTGCTAGATCATAAGGTCATTCTATTTTTAACACTTCTTTAAGAGGAAAGAGAAAGGAAGAGGAAGAATAGCAAGGAAGAAAGAAAGGGAGGGAGGGAGGGAGGAAGTATGTTTATTTGGTTGTTCACTCTGATTTTTCACCCTGTTAGGTCTCAAACCCTAGTCCTTGGGCTGTATGTGGTCTGCACAGCTATGGCTCCCACCTAGGTCAAAGGGTATACCTATTTTTAACTTTCTGAAGACGGTCCATACAGTGTTCCAAAGTAACTGAAATCAAATTCACATTCCCATACAATATACAAAAATTCACTTTTTTCACAGATGCTTGACAACACTTGTTGACTTTAATCTTTTCAATATATTATATTCTCACATGTGTGAGGTGCTGTCTCATTTGATTTTGAATTGTATTTCCTTAATAATAAGTAATGATGAGCATATTTTATGTGGCTAATGGCTATCTGTCTTCTTTGGACAAGTCTGTATTCAGATCTTCTGCACATTTTTTGATTGAGTAGTTTGTTTTTTTTATTCTTCAATTGTATGAGTTCTTTTTATGTCTTAGATATCAATCTCCTGTCAGATGACTGCGATTCAAAAATGTTATTGCATTCAGTTGGCTGTCATTTTGCTCTGATGATAGTTTTTTGCTCTGCAGAAACTTCAGTTGTTTCACTTGACTCTGGAATCAAACTCCCAAACACATCTATAAGGCCGTCATGGAACACACTGTCTGGTTTTTTTGTTTTGTTTTGTTTTGTTTTCTATGCATTTTATCCTCTCCAGTCTTATATCCAAGTCTAATCTATTTTGAAGTTAATGTTTCTATGGTCTTAGAGCGTCATCTAATTTATATTTTTGTGTGTGGCTATCCAGCTTTCCCAACACCCTCATTGAAAAGACTTTCTTTTTTTCTGTTGTATAGTCTTTGTTCCTTTAAATAGACTAAATTGTGTGACTTATTTCTGGAGATTCAGCTCTATTCCACTGATCTGTGCATCTGTTTTTATTCCAGTACCATACTGTTTTTATTACTACAGTTTTATAATATATTTAAAAATCTATGGGTGTCATATTGCCACCTTTGTTTTTTTTTTTCTTATGATTGTTTCGGTTCTTCAGTATTTTGTGATTCCATACAATTTATTTTTATTAAATTTACTGGAAAAATTACAATGGAATTTTGATAGATATTTATAAAACTGTATGTATGTTTAGGTAAAATGACGATTGCAACAATGTTTATTCTTCCCAACCATGAGCAGGAAATTCCTTCCAACTTTTAAAAATCGATTTCTTTTTATAAGGTCTTTTTATTATGCAGGTCTTTCATCTACTTTTAAAGTTTATTCCAAGGTATTTAATTGTTTAGGTACATTTAGTTTATTTTTCTTCTTTCTCATCTTTTGCATATAAAATACAACACATCTTCATGTATTAATTTTGTAGCCTGCAAATCGACTGTAGTCATTTATTAATTCTAATATCATTTTGGTGGTTTCTTTTGACATATCTATAATATTATCTTGTGTCTAGGTGTCCAAATTTTAAGACTTCCACCCAAAGGATGGGCCCTCCAAAACAGTTCTGCACTACAATGCTACTTCTGTTGAACACATTCACAGGATCATAAGGAAGGAGGAAGATGAGGAGGAGAAGGAGAGACAGATAGGGGAGGAGGAGATATTACTAGTGAATGAGAGCACTTACTGCAGTCTCCCTCTGGGTCTCAGTACTGAAAGAAAAGATGAAAAATGCCTCTCTCAGTCTTTTCTCTCTTTTCTCTCTAAAAACTGCTGAGTGTTAGGCTTCTAATATATAACCCATTCTAAGTTGCTAATTGTTCTTTGGTGGAGTTTGTACACATCTAACAACCCAGCTTTTGCAGTATCACTGAAGTCAGAACCTTGGATCATAGCTCAGAGTTAAGGTTCATATTCAAAACAATGCTTGAGTTGGGAACACATGTCAATCATGGACACATGCAAGACAATACAGTTGGGAAAAACAGCAGAATCTGGGGTTCTTATGCATAATTAAATAGTGGCCACAATGAGTCCGGTGGTTAAGAGTACTTGCCAAACTGTCTCTAGTCAGGAAGAAGTCAGCAGTGATTATGGCAGATGATTATGCGAAGGCTAAAAAGATCTTGAGACTCTCAGTGACAAATCAATGGAGTTTTTCAGTAAATTAGTGACGTGTCCCTCGTGACAAAAGTTGTGGTCTTCTGCAGAACAGGACACTGATAGCACTCACTGAGTGACCGAGTGGTTGACATCCATTCTTAGCTGAGCCAGATATACCCAGTGTTTGCCAGTTTTCCAGTGATTTGGGTGGAATGAAATTGGGTATGTACCAAAAGTCATAAAGTCAGACTCTTGCCTTGCTCTCCAGGTCCCTAGGAAGAGAAACTAGTTGGCCACAGAGATCCCTGTTACTGAGTAATCTTGAAATAGGGATGGAATGTTGCAAGCAACATGAAACTGTTCTTCCTTCACATTCTATGGGATTATTCTTTTTTTTCTTGAACACTGTGTTGTTATGGTTCTACTGGATTCCAAAACTTTGACAGGGTAATTTTCATTCACTTAGTATCTGTTAAATTGTTATTGTATGTATGGAATCTCATACTCTGCCATTTTACCTGGCATGTCCTTCATTATATAGCATTTATAGCATTTATTTTTCATTCTTTCTCAAAATTTCCATTTCTTTAGATCCATTGCCCATATGTGCTTCCAAGCTGTCTACTTTATCCCTGGGAGTCCATAGCATATTTTCATAGTTGTTCTAATTCAAATCTGATAATCCCATCATCCCCGTAACTTCTAAGTCTTCTTCTGATGTCCTCTCTGTCTTATCAAACACTTTTTCCTTTAATATGTCTTATAGTTTATTTCAATAGTGGACATGACATACTAGATAAAAGGAACTGCTGTAAATAGAACTTTAGTAAAAAGGCAGTAAATTATAGAAGTATTCTAAAGTTCTATAATTAGACCTAGGTCTTTTATTGATCCTGTGCCTCCACACTGTGAACTTCACATGCATTTCTGAGCACAAAAAACTCTCACTTTGTATTGACTCTAGTAGCTTTTACTCTCACTATATTAACTCCTTCATTCTCTTGCTGTCTTCCCTCATCTCTCCCACTCATAATCAGAGAAATGAAAATAAAGACCCACTATGATATATCACCTCACACAAGTTAGAATTTCCTATATCACAGCAACAAGAAACAACAGATATTGAAGAGAATGTGGAGAACAAGAAACTCTCCTACACCATTAGTGGAAATGTAAATTAGTGCAACTCCTTTGGAAAGACATATGAAGTTTCCTTATAAATATAAAATAAAGATGGAATTAGGTACAGCAATCCAATCCCTGTTTTAAGCATGTACCTAAGTAATATAAAAACGCTAATCAGAAAAAAAATAGCAGCATAATTCACAATAATAAATATACGGAAACAAACTAAATACCTGTCACAAGGAAGCTGGATAAAGAAACTGCTATATATATTCAGTGAAATTCTATGCAACTGTTAAAAAACTGAAATAATGCCTTTTCTTACAACCTGAATGGAACTAGAAATGATTATGCCAAGCGAAATAAATCAAAAAAGAAAAGAGAGGCACAGGATGATGTCATTCATATATGGAATATAAAAAAATGAAATTAAAAAAAAAGACAAATATCAATTAAAAGAACACAAGACTGTGTTTATAAGTGGGGGGAGGGAAGAGGAGAAAATAATGAAAAGATTAGTATTTAACAAGATGGTGGTAAAGGGCACCAGAATTCTGATGGTGGGTGTACTATAAAATACACATAGAGTGAGGTGCAGATTCAGTATCCTAAAATACATACACCAAGGGATACAAGATAAATAATTAAATAAACTTTTAAAGAAAAATAAAATAAATTCACCTCTCTTGATATTTCAAAAAGTATGTGTATATTCTATATAAATATAATTGCAAAATTAGTAAAATTTATAGGAATTCATAGCATTTAGCATTTTTAGTTATTTTTAAATATTTTAATTATTTTTGTTAGTGAAAATCTAAAAGCAAAAGGAAGATTTTTAGTAAATATTTCCTGTAATAATATTGACATATTTTTACATAGATATTATGCATTCTAGGAACTGAAAGCCTTAAAAACTTCTAGTAAAAATGCTTATTTAGCTGACAATTGATATTATTTATATTTAATTTCACATTTGATAAATAAATGGTCATAATATCTTAATGACAACTTAGAAACTCTAGAAATTCTGGTTTTCATTCAAATTAAGTGAAAAAAATCAAATTACTTTGTATTTCTAATATCAATATTCTACCAATGTCATATTTGGAAGTTATAGCTAAAGCTTTAAAAAACAACAGTGCCTAATTTATTGATTGTTACCTGTTCTGGAGTCTAGAGTTATTGGTGACCTGTATCTAATTAAGAATTTGATTTATATTTTATTTTAAGAGTATTGGTAAAATAATCAAAGAGGAAATTTGCATTGATTTTCACTAATTCTACTAAGATAATTTCTTTGCAAAATGTTTTGGCATAATTCAACTTATATGCAGAAACTGAGAGAAATGAAAAAGACAAATCTGTAATTATAGTAGAATAATTAAGTACTCCACACTCAGTGATAGATAGAACTAGTAGACAAAAATTAATAAAGAATATAGTATATCTCAATGACTTCATCAACCAAGGTAATGTGAATGACAATTATAGACACTGTACATAGCAATAGCACAATACCTGGAAAAGTAATCAGGCATGTATGACACAGAGGCAATAATTAAGGAGAGGACAAAACAGAGAGAGAAGAGGTTCCACTAATTATGTGCATTAATATAAATATGTGCACTAATTTCAGTCTAAACTTGCAAACCTTTGTTAAAAAAACACAGTATCAACAAATGGTCAAAATAGTCAACTGAGGTTTGAAGGAATGCAACTGAAGACAAGAATGAGTTTATACTCCAAGTAATTGGATCCACTGATCATTTAAGAAAAATAATACACATTTTCAAGAAATATGTAACAGCATCAGAGTGTATTTAAACAATACAGTGTCCAAGATAAAATAAAAAATTACTGGAGCTAGTAATATACAGTCCAATTAGAAAGAAAATGACAATAGGAGGTGTCAAGTCCAAAATGCTTAGACGTTGGTATAAGGCAAAAGTTGTAAAACAATGTAATTGTGACTTCTGAGATAAAGAATATCATACAAGTAAATATTGGGAAACCTCAAAAGAGGAAATATATATTCTTAAAAGTGGAAATTGTATGAATTTTAAGTATATGATTAACTGAAAACATAATTCACTAGTTGAGCTGAATAATACTGTATAGGTAAAAGAGAAGACCAAAATAGTAAAACGGGATGATTCCTGCCCACCTAAAGAAAAACAACAAAAACTAGTCCACTAACGAGAAATCTTGGAGGAAATCCACAGCCTGAAGATGAGGTTGAAGCACACCAGACACCTAAGAGAACAACAAAGACTGCACTGGAAGAAATTAGAGTGACCCAGCTGTTGATGTGATGGGAAATGGTGGAGATGCACAGAGTCTACAATGGTAGCAGCCTGGCACAACTGAGACAATCGGATTTTGGACAAGTAGGCATGAATCAAAAGGAGAAGATAACAGAGACAGTGAAGCAGCACACATCTTTAGCTCAAGTGAAGAAAAAGGTGGAAGAGATGGTATATTCCTTACCAATCAGATTTCAATAATGGGAGCCAAAAGCCAGACCCCTTGGTATTATACTCCCTCCTCCACCACCCTTTGGGATCTGAACTCAAAATACATCAACAGCACAAAGTTTACTTAGTCTCAGAACTGGAATCCAAAGAAGAAAGGTAACTCCAGACCACCAACACAAGCTAGCTACCACTAACCCCTGGAGATCACAAGAACTGTCATTGTTCCTACTTCCCTTACTCCAGGACTCTCCCCATTCCACTGACAAAACTATTGCTTTTTTGTTTATGGAATACAAGGGTCAAAATAGATTAAATCCACAGTTCCACCTATTGGTAATAACAAGACAGACAACTCACTTCTAAGTTGCAAATCTAGATAGGTAATGAGAAAACAGAAGAAGATAATTCAGGATCATCTTTTGGAATAGCTTTTTTCATAACCTTAGATTTAGCACTGTGATTTACTTTTTTATGTTAGATTTCTTCATGATTGGTGATTTAAGGTCTTGGTGTATCCAGTAATGTTCACTTGATTTCTCTGGAGGGTGGGTCTGTATGTCTCTTTGGAAGGCTCATTTTTTGATGAACCACTAATTTGTTTCAATGGCATCCACTGACTTCTGTGGGGATGAGGGATAATTATTATTATCCTGAAAGAGTACCTAGAAGAGGGGAAAAAAATTTTAAAAATCCACCAGACTGGGAGAATGACAATAAACAGGAAAACAAATGCAGAAACAAACCGGGAAAACAGGAAAGAACAAAAATCACCAAGGTGGGACATAAAATTATGAAATCTATATGAACACATAAATATATGGTGATAGTTCATAAAAGGTCATCATAGAACATGTAAAGACAGTGATAATACAGATGACAGCTACAAAACCTCATTCTAAAGAGACACATAACTCAGAGGTAGACAAGACTGAATGAACTAACACAGAAAACCACATAGAGAAAAAAGCAAGTAAAAATAAATGTGAAACAAAGCAACAGAACCAGAAAGACAACAGAAAAACACAGGGCTCAAAATGCAGCAATAAACCCTTTCTGTTATCACCCTAAATGTGAATGGACTGAATAAACCAATCAAAAGACACAGAGTAATTGAATGAATAATAATTTAAAAAAAAAACAGGATCTATCAATATTATGCTTACAAGAAACTCATATCAGAGCCAAAGACAAGCATAGGTTGAAAATCAAAGACTAAGGAAAATATATCAAAGCAACAGTGATGCAAGAAAATCAGAAACTCCAATACATATTCCAGACAAGATAAATTTCCACCTGAAAAAAAGATCTTGCATCAAGGAAGGGAACTGTGTCATGGTCAGTGGGGTAATTAATCAAGAAGTAAATATAATTAACATATATGTGCCCAATGCTGGACCATCTACATATGTAAGAAACTCACAGAGCTAAAGGGAGATATTGACAGTAATACAGTAATAGTAGGGAAATTGAATATACCACTTACATCAATAGATAATTATCCAGCCAGAAAATCAACAGACAAATAAGGACTCTAAAAGAAACAAGCGAGCACATAGACCTAAGACATATACAGGGTGTTCTAGTCCAGCAAAAAAAGAATATTCTTCTTAATTGTACATGGAACATTCTCAAGGTCAGACCACGTTATAGGACAAAAAGTGAGTCTCAGCAAATTTAGCAAGATTGGATTATTGAAAGCATTTTCTATGACCACAAGGAGTTCAAACTAGAATCAGAAGAGCAAAACAGTAAGAACCACAAAGATGTGGAGATTGACAACATGACTGAACAGCTCATAGACTATCAATGATATTAAAGAAATTATGACTTAACTGGAAAAAAAATGAAAATGATGAAACAAAGTACCAGAACATGTGGGATGTGGTAAAAGCAATTCTGAGGGAAAAGTTTATAATTATATAAATCACATCAAAAACCAAGAGAGAGCCCAAATTAAATCCCTAAGCTCATACCCGAGAGAACTAGAAAAAAAAGAAGAAAAAAGACAGAAATCAACAGAAGAAAGGAAATAGTAAAAGTTAGGGCCAAAATAAATGAAAATGTAAACAAAAGAAACATCTAAAAGATGAATGATTCCAAGAGTTGGTTCTCTAAAAATATATATATATGAAGAACAGCCAATATACATAGACCCTTAGCTAGTCATAAATGAGAACAGAGAGAAAATCTTAATAACAAAAATCAGAAATGAAAGAGGTATGATTACAAATTACAGCAAAGAAATACAAAGTATCATGTGAGATCATTACAAGCAGTTATATGGCAAAACATCCATCAATCACGAAGAAATGTACAGATTCCTAGAAACATATAACCTCAAAAAAAGAACCAATAAGACACAGATATCTTGAATAGAACAATCACGAGCACAGAAATTGAAGCAGTAATAAAAAATTTCCCAAAAACAAGAGCCCAGGTCCAGATGACTGCACCAATGCATTCTACCAAATATTCAAAGTCTAATTCCCACTTCCCTCAAACAACTCCACAAAATTTAAGAGAAGTGAAAACTCCCTGATACATTTTATGAGGCCAATATTGCCCTGATCCCCAAGCCAGACAAAGATAGTACCAAAAAAAGAAAATTATAGACTAATATTGCAGATGAATAAGGATGCAAAAATCCTCACCAAAACTCTGGCAAACCAAAATCAGCAGCATATTAAATAAACATCTCTCCTCATCAGAGAAAAGCAAATGAAAAATGCAACAAGATATCAATTCTCATCATTGAGAATAGCCTATTTCCAAAAGTTTAGAAATAAGTGTTGGAGGGGATACAGAGAAAAGGAACCTTCCTACACTGTTGGTGGAAATGTAAATTAGTGCAATCACTGGAAAACAGTATGAGATTCCTCCAAAAATAGAGATGGAGCTACCATTTGATCCAACAATCCCAATTCTAAGTATATACCCAGAGAGTGAAAAACCTCTAGTCAGGAAAAATATCTACACACCTATGTTCATAGCAGCACAGTTAACAATAGCCGAGGCATAGAAAGAAGTTAAATGTCATTGCCAGATGAGTGATTTGAAGTTTTAGTATATATACTTATTGTAATTTTATGAAGCTACTAATAAAAATGAAATTGTGCCCTTTGTGACATTCTGAATGAAACTAGAGGGAATCATGTTAAGCAAAATAAATCAGAATGAAAAGGGGAAAAACTGCATAGCTGAACTCATATATGAATATATTCAAATGATAAGCAGTTAAATCCCAGTTAAAACCCTATAGGACACAATTTGATGGCTACCATGCAAGTGTGAGGGGGATGGTAAGAAAAAAGGGTACAAGGTGACTGTAAAGGAATTTAGAACACTAGGATGAGTGTGGTGTATAATACCCATAGACTGAGAAGCAAGTTCAATGTCTTAAAATGAGTATGGTTTTGTCAACCATATATTACCTAGACAGAAACCAAGTAACAGAATTCTAGTACCAGTAGCAAATAATTATTTTCACTGTTTCTATTCCCAGATTTCCTGTCTCCTCCCCACTCCCCACCCTAGCAACTACACTATTGACCATAGAATAGTGAGAGTTTCAATGTTGCCTATTAGTTTATTCACTCTGATTCTTTTATTCCCACATGTGAGTAAAACCGATGTTATTTATTTTTTTCTTTCTTACTTATTTTGCTTAGCATAACCAACTCAAGTTCAATATAAATTATTGCAAAAGGCAGGACTTCACACTTTTTGTTAACTGAGTAGAAGTCTGTTGAGTATAAATACATCTTCATCACACATTTATAGGTATTTAGATTGCTTCTATATCTAAACTACTATGAATTGTGCTCCTATAAACATAGGCCTGCCAATATGTTTCAGGATGTGTTTTTGTATTATTTAGATATTTACCTAGAAGTGAAATTGTTGGATCAAAAGGAAGTTTCATTTTTATTGAGACTTAACTATTTTACGTCCCACTAACAGTGCAAGTGACTTCATTTTGACTACACTCTTGTCAACACTTATTGTATTTATGCTTTTTAATATAGTTTATTCTTGCAAATGTGAACTGATATCTCATTATAATTTTGATTGCATTTTCCTAAATATAAGTAATGAAGAGCATTTTATTCAAAACTGGAGAAGTGTTTATGCAGATGCCTCACCTCTGTGGTTCAACATTTTTTGGAAGTCATGGTCAGGTCAATTAGGCAAGAAAAAGACAGTCAAATAATCCAAATTATAAAAGAAGTCAACTTATTTTTTGTGACATAATTTTGTATAAAGAAAACCCTAAAGATTCACAAAAAATGCTAAAAACAATGAATGAATGTAATAAAGTGACAGGACACAAAAATCTGTGGCAGTTCTATAAGCAAGCAGTGAAGTATAAGAAAGAGAATTTAAGAAGGCATTCCATTCCAATTACAAAGAAAAGATACCTGAGAATAAATTTAACAAAAATTTAAATACTATACCTAAAACTATAAAATTTTGTTCTAAGAAATAGTCAACACAGATGGAAAGATAACTCATGATAATCAATTGGAATAATTTGTTTAGTTAAAATAGTCATATATTTGTAATCTACATCAATATTTCAATGACATTTTCCAAGAAAGTAGAATAAGCAGTGCTAAAATTTGTAGAGGACCACAAATTATCTTGAGTAACCAAAGCTATCCTTAGAAAAAGTAAGAAAACTGGAGAAATCATATTCCCTAGCTTCAAACTATACTACAGAGCAATGATCATCAAAACAACATAGTATTGGCATACAAATAGAAATACAGATCAATGGAATAAAATTGAGAACCCAGAAAAAAGCACACATTTATAGACAGTTAATTTTCAACAAAGGAGCCAAGTACATAAAATGGAAAAAAGAATCTCTTCAACAAATGATGTTTGGAAAATTGGAGAGCAAAATGCCAAGAAAAGGAGAAACAGTACAAAACACACCATTAATTCAAAATGAATTATTAAAGATTTAGATGTTAGACCTGAAACCACTGAATACATTAATGAAAACATAGGGAATATGCTACATGATCTCTACATCAGAAAGGTTTTCAAAACTGACACTAACAGTCAAAGAAACAAAAGCAAAAATAAGCAAATGGGACAGCATCAAACTAAAAAATTCCTAGAAAGTGAAAGAAAGTACCACCAAAAAAAAAATAAAATAAAATTACTGATTGGGAACATACATAGCATATATCAAACTAAGGGTTAATCTCCAAAATATATAAAGAGCTCAAACTCTTCAAAAACAAAAAGCGAACTACCCAATTAAGAGCATTTTATGTTAAAAACTCTCTAAAAATTGGTAAAAATCTGATGTACCTTTACATAAATAAGCCTTGTACAACAAATCTACAGAAAATGTATACTTAATAAGGAAACTCTGTTCATTTAAAACAGGAACAAGAAAAGGAGGTCCACTGACACCATTATTATTCAATATAGTTTTGGATGTGCTAGCCAGCTCATTTAGACCAGAAAATGACATAAAATTTACCCAAATTAGATATGAAAAAGTAAAATTCTCACTATTCACATAATCATATAAATAATCCCAAAGACTCAAGTACAATGCTGATAAAAATAATAAATATTAAAGTGGTAGCATAAAATATCTGTATACAAAAATCTGTTGCACTTCTATAGTAAATAATCACAGAAAGAAAAAATCAGAAAGTTATCCAATTTGCAATCAAATAGAAAATGGAATACACTGGAATATATATAATGAAGTAAGTAAAGAACTAAACACTTAAAATATGACAATGCTAAAAGAAATAGAAAACATCATAATGGAAAATAATTCTGTGCTCATGGATTGGAGTAATTAATAAAGCAATACACAGATTTAATGCAATTCCCATCAAAACCCTAAGGATATCCTTCACAGAAACGGAACAAAATCATTACATTTATTTGAAACTGCAAAATATCTCAAATAGCAAAAACAATCCTGAAAAATAGTAAGATAATGGTTTTTGCTGTCCTTTCTTCAAATGATACTACAAAGCAACAGTAATCAAATCAGCCTGGCATTGAAGTAGAAACAGAAACATAGCCAATGGACAGAATTGAGACCAGAAAAAAAAAAGGCCCATTCATATATAGACAATTAACTTATAACAAAGAAGCCAAGAGCATAAAACAGGGCATGTATTGTTAGAGTTTAGTTATGGCCACAATCCACGGTAAAGTAGACAGGGTGTGACTAAATAAAAACTGCACAGTAATTTTCCATTTGTCAGTTATTTTTCAGAATAACCCAGGATGAAGCCAACATGGACTGAGCCCAAACAGCCAATCAGTGATACTGACAAGAATTCTTGCAATTAAGAATTTCCTCAAAATAACCCCAAAGATCGAATTCAGCTTAAAACAAATTTATAACACTCACACAGCATCATTAGGGTGACCCTTCCTCATGAAAAGTCATCAGCATGTTAGCATTTACATCCTTTGGAGCCCTGACAGATGGACCCTGATCATAAAGTTTAGAAAAGATGTGGCACCCTTTTTCTCAGATATTAACATATAACCCCACCTGTAACCCTTCCATTCCCAAACACTAGAACTTTAAACTGAGTATGTGGACTTTTCACTAGGAAAGTTTCCTGGGTTGTACAACTTTTGAATCAAATTTTCTCTTTCCCTTCAGATCCTTAGCATTTGAGTCTTTATTTCATTCTTGAAATGAAACTCTCAAGGACCTTTTCCACTGAGAAGTCTCAGCTATAAGTAGTTGGGAAAACTGGGTAGTCATATAAAAAAGAAAGAAAGAAAACTAGATCCAGTAAAAGTAAAGATAAACAAGCACAAATATAAATTAAAATGTAAATATAAAGAATAACAAATTTAAAAAGAATAATAACCAAAATTATGGAACATTTTATACAAAATATCAACAAAGAATTTTCTATTTTCCTTTTGTTATGAGATTTTGTTTTCTTTGAATTTCTGAGTAATTTATAAGGTGTTTGTTTTGCAGTTTTAATAAATGAGAATAAATTATTATCTTTGTCTTACAAATGCATAACAGAAGTGGGAAGAAATCTAAAGAGGGTAGTCTTTTGCTTTTTAATATGATGCTTAGAATGTATACCTAGCCCACTCTGATATTAATGTTTGTGTTTGTCTCAGAGGACATTTTTCCAAGAGCTGTTTATTACACTCTCCATCCCCAAAGACTACTACTGTACAAGGTACTCGTTAATTTGAGACAGAGCCACCGAGGATATGTTAATTTATTTCACTTTAGTTGAAATTTGGGTACATTTTTTGGAGGGAAATTTTTCTGTCTTTTAGTCTCTCTGTCCAGAGACATCAGCTGTTTTTTTTTTTTTTCTAGAGAGATCTTAACCTATCTAAACTACCATTTGTTTTGTAGTTACATAGTAAAGAAAATATTTCTTGGACTTTGAAAAGGAGATAGGATGTCTTTTGAAAAAATCTGCTTTGTGTGTATAGTGGAAGATTTGGTGAAAATTTTGATCTTGCAGAGGCCACCCACGTATCTCCACTAGAACACATTCCTGCATGATGTTTCATCCTTTCAAGCTTTGGGGCTCTGTGAATATCTGAGATTATGACTGTCAGAGAAGTAAGTACTTTTATTACTTTTCTTCTCTTGTTTTGAACTCTTGAATGATGCTTTCTCCAGTATGTGAGAGGTGTGGAACATTCCTAAGAATCTTCTAATCACACTCACATTCATAAACAAAAACTTTTAGTCATTTTTACCTTCATCGAATAACTTATTTATTGATGTTTTATTAGTTTATTAGTTTGATAATAGTCTTTTACTAAGAATCACTTTTTAGTATAAAATGTTTTTGATCTCTGTATCTTAATATCAGTATCAATTAATCTCATGACTGTGCTTAAGATATGGACTACTAATGACTGGAATAAAACAGTGATCATTTTAAAAGAAAAGATACTATTTTCTGTGAATACAAGCTGAATTAGTTATCTTGAAGTGAGATACATGGAATTATGGCAAGGAGCTCTGAAATGTGTTTGAGCTGTAGATTTTTTTTTTATAATTAGAAATGCTGTGTTATATCTTTATGACCTATTTTATAACTAATTTTTAGCTGGAGAAGTTACGCTTTAGACAAATTGTGACCTGTTCTCTTTGTTTACTTTTTTATAAACTCTTTAAACTAAACTGAGAGACTAGGCACAACGTGGTAGCTAATATTAATCCTCCTAATATTTATGAAGAAAGCTTTCTAAAATAATTAAGTATAACTCCATGCAGTCATCTAATTGAGACTTCCTTGTCCCTAGTGTAATTCAGTATCTTACTCATTACATTGTTATTATAGAGTTAAGATTCCAAAGTCATAATTCACGTCTTTTTTTCTCATTGCAAATCAGTTTTCTCTGAAGTGATATCTTTCATCAAAAAAATGTGAGATCAGATTTCCTGCAAATGGATCATTCCATAACTCCAAATCAGTCTCATAATAGTGTAAAAAACATTACAGTTTAAGTTAAAAAATGAGAAAAACAAACAGTAAGTGAACTAACATGCCAACAAAAGGACATTAAACCCCACAGTATCTTCCAATTAAGTATCCAAATGACAATATAAATATGCATAAATACTATCATCTCAGACAGAAACAAGATTTTTTATTAAGAAAATGAGAATATTTTACTACAAAAATTAATGTATTTTTTTTTAAGAAAGGTACAGGCAGGAAAGAATGAGTAAGAAGGGAGGCAAGAAGAAAGAGGAGGAGGAAGAAGCACTGTATTTATTTAATTTTTGTTCATATCACAGATCATCTTTTCATGTGCTTGTTTTCCACTTCTATATCTTCTTTTTAGAGAAGTTTCTATTCAGATATTCTGTCCATTTGTATTGATTTGTTTAGTTTTATGACATCTTTATGTATTTTAAATATTAACCCTTTTTCAGAGATATGGTGGGCAATTATCTTCCTTCATTCAATAGGATATTTATTCAGTTGTTGCGTTTCTTTCATCATGAAGAAGCTTTTTACTTTGATATAGTTTTGTTGGTTTATTTTGGATTTTGATTCTCATAAAGTTGGAGTAGGTCACAAATTCATCTTTTGGGTCAGTCTCAAGGAGGTCTTTGCCCATTTTTTCTTCTAAGTATTTGACTGTCCCACGTCTTACATCCAAGTCTTTAATCACACTTTGAGTTAACTTTTGTGTATGACATTAGGTAGCAATCTAGTTTGAACCTTTTGTGTGTGTCCATTCAGTTTTCTCAACCACTCCCTTTTAAAACTATTTTAAGACCTATTGAGGTCACTTTGATTTATAAAATAATATAATCCTATATGTCTAGTTTCAAATAATTGATGACATACCATGCCCACCACCAAATTACCAAAAGTCCTTCCACAACGTCCACTGAACCCATACTGCTTGTCCCTACTTCCTTCTTTCTGTCTTGTGATTTCAGTTCTATTGTCAGTGTCCAAAAGTTAATAAGGGTTTTGTTTTTTTTTTTCTTTGCCTGTGTTTTGTTTCTCTGTTTCCATAAAGGAGATCTGACTTATTTTACTTAGCATAATTATCTCTAGTTCTATCCATGTTGTCACAAGTGACAGGATTTAATCTTTCTTTTGCCTAGGGGGAGGGGGACTGCCAACATTGTTTCTTGAAGAGACAATCCTTACCCCATTGTATGCTCTGTTTCTTTGTCATAAATTAGCTGTCCATATATGTGTGGGTTCACTTCTGGGCTCCCAATTCTTTTCGTTGATGCATGTGTATGTTTTTATTTCAGTACTATGTTGATTTCAAGACTATTGCTTTGTAGCATAATTTGAAGAAAAGTACAATGACACCTCCAATAATATTCTTTTTAAAGGATTTTTTTTTGCTTTTCAAAATAAATTTCATATTTTTTTCTATTTTTATGAATATCTTGGGAATTTTGATGGGAGTTGCAATTAAATCTGTATATCATTTTAGATAATAAGATCATTTTAACTATGTCAATTCTTCCAAGTCATGAGAATGGAATATCTTTTCATTTTTTTGTGTCTTCTATTTCTTTTAAGGAAGTCTTACAGTTTTCAGAGCACAAGTATTTTTCTTTGGTTAATTTTATTACAAGGTATTTTATTGTTTTTGATGCAATTTTAAATGGATTGGTTCCTGAGTTCTCTTCCTAAAAGTTAATCATCTGTATGTAGAGATGTAAGAAGTTTTTATATTAATTTTGTTCCCTGCTACTTTTCATTTATTATTTTTAGCAATTTTTTACTAGAGTCTTTGGGTTCTATTTATTATGTCATCTACAAATAGTGATAGTTTCACTCCTTCCTTTCCTGTGTGGTTGTCTTTTGTGTTCTGTTCTCGCTATTTGCAATAAACAGGAATTCAACACCATATTAAATAACAGTTGTATCCTTATCTTGGTTCTGATCTTAGAGGATAAGCTTTCAGTTTATCCCCATTTAGTATTACGTTGGCTGTGGTTTTGTCATATATAACTTTTGTTATATTGAGGTATAGTCTCTCTATCCTATTTTGAGTATTTTTAACATAAAAGGATATTGAATTTTTTCAATTACTTTTTTTCATCAGTTGAGATGATATGAATTTTGTCCTTTTCTTTTTGATGTGGTGCATTATGTTCATTGATTTACTTCTGTTGAACTATATTTAACTTAATTTGGGAATTAAGCCCAATTGGTCACTGTGTATGAATATTTTCATGAGTTGTAATACATGGTATGCTAGTGTTTTGCTGAGGATATTTTTTATTAATATTTTTAAGGAATATTTATTGTAATTTTCTCTTTTTGATGTCTTTTTCTGGTTTTTGGATTAGGGTAATATTGGGGCATCATAAAAAGTGTTTGGAAGTTTGTCTTCTGCAATTTTTGGAAGCATTTCAGAAGGATTGCTATTAATTCATACTTGAAAGTTTGTTAGAATTTACTAGTGAAACCACCTGTTGCTGGGACATGTTTTGAGAAACTTTAATTATTTTTTCAATATATGCATTTTGTTCAAAATGGTCAGGTAGTCTATTTTTTCCTAATTTAGTCTTTTAGTGTTCTATGTTTCTAAGAATATGTCAACTTCAGATTATCCTATGTTGACATATAGTTGTTCATAATACTCTCTGATGATATTTTGTATTTCCATTGTATCTGTTGCAACTTCTCCTTCTTTTCTCAATTTATTTGTGTTTTCTCTATCTTCTTTGTAACTCGGACTAATGGTTTGTCTATTTTGTTGATCTTTTCAATGTATCAGCTCTTAATTTTACTTAGTCATCTTTTTTATCTACTTTGTTTATAGCTTTTATTATAATGTATTATATTTTTAATTATTTACTTCTATCTACTGATTTTATTTCATTTTTTAATTCTTTTTCTAGTTCCTTCTGATGTAGGTTTAAGTTTTAAATATCTGATTCTCCTTATTTCAAATTTATTGAATAACATGATATTTCACCATTAGCATAAAATATTGTATAAAAATGCATACATTCTCAAAGTGGAATTTTTAAAAATCAGTTATCTAAAAATTGAACTCCAGAAGTAACTAAAATAAAGTCAAATGAAACCAAAATGAGTGTAAGGAAGGAAATAATATACAGCACAAATCGGTGGAGTGCAATAGCAGAAATATAACCATAGGTATTGTATAAAATGAAAACTGATGTAGATATATGTAATAAATAAGCATGACTGTACTCTAGTAAAATTTTATTCACAAAAGCACTTGGAATGATGGATTAAGTCTGTAGGCCAATATTTCTAAATACCTAATCTATAGAAATGACTCAAATGTTTTTGTCTTCAGCGCAGAGCCTTCCAGTCAGGTACTTTCTTTCTACCATTAATATCTGAATGCTTATTTTCCCATATATGTTTCAATATTCATAGGCTGAAATCTTTATAGCAAATGTTGTAGTGTTAGGAGTTGATACCTTTGTGAGATAATTAAGTTCTGAGAACAGAACCCCATAAGTGAGACTCATGCTTCATAAAAAAGACCCCCAAAATTGGTCCTTTGCTCCTTCTGCCATTTGAGGATAATAGGAGAAGTCTGAAAATCCAGAAGAGAACCCTCACTTGATCATACTAGCATCCTGATCTCCAATTTCTGGCCCCAGAACTGCAAAAAATAAATTTCTGTTTAAATAAATAGCAGCTATGTAACAATTAAAGACCAATAAAATCCCAAAACTGATTATTTTAAATGATTAACACAATTGATAAACCACTACTAGACTAAACCTAGGAAAGAAAAAGTTAATTATTAATACAATTATGTGAGAGAAAGGACATCATGACAGATACGATGACATTAGAATAATCAAATAATCAATAAAATACTTTTGAAAATGTATTGATTACCCTTGATATTAGAGAACAATCCTGGGAAACTCAATTTGCTAAACCTTTCTTAAGAATACAAAAAAAATCTGAAAAGAGCTAGATCTCTTAAAGAAATGAACTCCATATTTTAAAAATCTCAAGAACATAGATAAATCTCAGAAATATTTTTCCATTTTGTAAATATAGTGATAGTTATCAAATCAGTTGTACTGGATGAGAGGAATAAAGATGGTGATGATGGCAAATGACACAAAATGGCATGCTCTACTTCATGCATCAGGGTTTTTAGTTAGTAGTTTTACCCAAATCTTTGCATCATGTCACAACAATTAGTTTATGCTTTCCATAATCCTAGAAACTGCCTGGTAGCAGCTGGGTATGTATCATCAGTTAGTATCACTCAAATAACTGCAGTCCTCTGTACATTTGCCTTGAAGCACAGCCTGTTGAACACTAATTTGATTACATTTTGTGCTGGTTCTGAACTGGGCCACCTCCTTCTACATAGGATCTTTTAATTTAGGTGACTTTACACTATGATCATCTCAATGTTCTACTCTGGAGTGTTCCAAATGACAAAATCCAATGTGAGGATGTTTTAAAACACATCCTGTGTCTTCCTTACTATTATTCATTGGAAGAAACAAGTGGAAGCGAGATGGCCAAGCTCAGAATGAATGAGGGAGGAAATTTCACAGCAAGGTAAATAGCAGGAGGCATCATTTGTTGGAGACCACCAATATGAAGGACTACCAGTTTTCCTACTATTGCCTGATATTTTATTGCAAACTTTATTTGAAGTTTAAAATAGCAAAAACATATTTCATGGATGCAGAGGAAATTAAGTATCTATAAAAAATGAAAGTTATTATAAAAAAAGAATTTTTAGCTCTCGGAATCAGAAAGGAGGTGATAATCAAGGAAAGCCACAGAGGGGCTTCTGTGGTGCAGGTTATAGTCCATTCATGTCTCTTAAAAAAGCATTACTTAAATTGCCACCTATTTTTCTTCACTCTTTTGCTCCTTTTTTTCTGAAGCAAAGGTTAGTCTGGGGACGAAAGCAGGCTATTAATGAATGCACGAGAACCCAACATCATTGATTAGAGCTGAGAAGTTGCAACTAACACCAAGGCCACAAGTTTTACTCCATCTTAAGCTGATTGGTCCCAATGTTTTATTGAGTTTACTTAACAGGAGCGTGAGTTTTTTTAGACTGTAACCTTAGTAATAGTTATTATGTGTTGTTAGGGACTTCTAGGCAAATATTAGAACCTGTCTTTCCTGCTACTCTGTTTCTGTGCTGTCTCTGTCTCATTTATATGAATCTTTACCAAGTTCTACTAAAAACGCATGCAAAGAACTGTGTAATCTGCCAAAATGATAATTTTTTCTGTATTTTCATTTATTAATAAGCCAGCACTTTGAAGAAATAAAAGCTGAGAGTTCTGTTTTATTTTTTTAATTTGACTTAAGTATTGAAAAATTAGTGGAAGAAAAAGGATGACGGACTAGCAGTGAAATATCCCATATCAATGACCTCTTCTAATCCTACAGCTAAAATTGAATTAGATAAGTATATTCACAGTATAAAATCAATCATAAGAAGAAATTTGAGAACATGAAAAGAGCTATAAAAATGTCTCCAGTACAGTAAAAAAAATCTTTGAGAAAACTTTCCCTCAATCAACCATGAAAAATATATCAGTTTGAGTTGCGGATAGCCATGCATTCACATGTTACTGTTAAATCTATATGAACTAGATTTAATAATAGTTTTTGCTACCTTACATTTTCAATATAATTTCTAATATATTTTTAATTTTAATTTTAAAAACAGATTGGACTAAACTCAGGAGACCAAGATGAGAAACCAGACAAGACTAACAACATTCATCCTACTGGGATTGACTGATGACCCACAACTTCAAATTTTGATATTTATCTTTCTGCTTATCACTTACATGTTGAGTGTGACTGGAAATCTGACCATCATTTCCCTAACCTTAGTGAATTCTCAACTTAAATCTGCCATGTACTTTTTCCTCCAAAATTTCTCCTTCTTAGAAATCTCATTCACCACAGTCTGTATTCCCAGATTCCTTTATAGCATGTCTACTGGAGACAAAACTATTACATATAATGCTTGTGCTAGTCAATTATTTTTTGTTATTCTCTTTGGAGCAACAGAATTTTTTCTCCTGGCCATCATGTCCTATGACCGCTATGTAGCCATCTGTAAACCTCTTCATTACCTGACCATCATGAGCAGTAGGGTCTGTAGAAGATTTGTCTTCTGCTGTTGGGCAGGTGGCTTGTTAATCATAATCCCTCCGCTTAGCCTAGGCTTAAATCTGGAGTTCTGTGACTCAAATATCATTGATCATTTTCTCTGTGATGCATCTCCTATACTCAAGATCTCTTGCTCAGACACATGGTTCATAGAACAGATGGTTATAGCCTGTGCTGTCATGACCTTCATCATGACCCTTGTGTGTGTAGTTCTTTCCTACATATACATCATTAAGACAATCTTAAAATTTCCGTCTGTCCAGCAAAGAAAAAAAGCTTTTTCTACCTGTTCTTCTCACATGATTGTTGTGTCCATTACTTATGGGAGCTGCATCTTTATTTATATTAAACCTTCAGCCAAAGACGAAGTAGACATCAATAAGGGTGTGTCAGTACTCACTACTTCCATTGCCCCAATGTTAAATCCATTTATATATACCCTGAGAAACAAACAAGTGAAACAAGCATTCAACGATTCAATGAAAAGAATAGCATTTTTCTCAAGGAAATAAGATTACATTAAAATAGAAGATTGAACTTATCAAGAGAGTTTGATGCAATGGTTAGTGCAGTAACAGAAAATAAGTAGACTGTCTTTGATGCCAACCTACAAGAATCAAAAGTAAGCTTTTATATGCTGCTGGTGCAATATGACAAAGTTAACATTTGTTGGATCTAATAATAAAATATATGTATTTCTATTCATTTTATTTATTTAATTCATCTTTATTTGCAATAGAATCAATAGGAAACGAATTAGAGGAAAATGATAGCCCTTTACCACAAATAGTTTTAAAACACTAAATTAATGTAATGAGGCTTAAGCTTATAAATTATTTCTTATCTTTCATAGTCATGTAGTCAATATGATAGGTGGATTAAGTTGTTAAAAGGCTAAAAATACTTGGGGTCTTGCAGCTAAAAGGATCCTGACTAGTTCATTTTTTTTCTCTTCTTTGCAAAGTAATTTGCTAGGATATCAGGATGTCATCTTTCATATAAACATACATGTATATACATAGGTATGTATATACATGTATGTATATTCTACAGTTATAGGCTTTCAGAATTTCAGAACATGATGCCATAAGACAATAAACACAAATGCATTAGTAAAATAAATGCAAAGTAATTTTATGAATCCTAAACTCAACATTCTAATATCTATCTTATCTTAAATGTTACCTAGTTCAAATTCATTCAAATTATATAATAAATTAAAGGCAAAAAAGATTATACCAATAATATTTTGATATCAAGACATGAAACATCTAAGTTTAAGGGAATTTCAAAATAAAGTCTTCTAATGTACAAATAAATTAAAATCTTATTTCTCATTCCCATTTTGTTCAGACTCAATAAGAAAGTCTAAATTCAGATACATTTTGAGTTGGCTATTTACCTATTTTACAGATAAAGAGATTTTTATTCAATTATTTCATTTATATTTTTGATCCTTAAAACTTTTCCTGTTAATATATGTCTCCAGAAACTGTTTTACTGGGTTTCCTATAATAAAAAATATGAAATTTAGCTATATATTATTTTAAGTAAGTATTTTGGCTAATTGATGTGATCTCATTCTATATACTTGATAATATTATCTTAGGGAAGGAAAAACATTTCTCAACCTTAAGGTCTCCAGCTGCTCCTAAGAATTAAATTGACATAATACAGATAAAAAGAAAAATAAACACATTAATTTTATTGAACTTTTGCACATACTTGGGAGTCTTCACAGGAGAATGAAGACCAAAGTAATATCCTGAGCAGGAAGCATTTACATTTTTGTAAAGAATAAAATATTTGTGAAGAATTTACAAGAAAAGGGTTTGAACTATGGGCAATAGATGATGATAAACTAGGCAGGTGTGGATTAGTTCAAAAAGCTTTATTGTTGCAGCCTTCTTGGTCCTAAATTTCCTGTCTCTGGGATAAGTTTACCTTCTACCCTCCTGGCATAAGAAGGGTACCTTTCAAATGGGAGATTTATCTCATTTCAGGGCAAAAAGGAGGATCAGGATGTCCTTCTTGCATCATCTATTTCTCTGGCAACTTTAATTTAAAATAATCATTTGTCAAGGTGGCTTATTTTGACGTGACATAATCTAAACCCCTTCCATTTATTCCATATCTGGGCCCCGTGTTGTTCTTTGTACCCAGCAGGATTTTAATTCAACATCTTGCTTGTACAATCAGAATTCTTACAGAAATCAGATTCTTCTCACAGTCTTCCTTTCTATAAATATGAGACTATTGATTCTAATAACAGATATTTTTATACACAGTGCATTTCCATTTGTTTTCCTTGGGTGACATACTTCAGAAATATCTAAGATGCTTATTAATGGTCAAAGTTCCAAAATCGTACATCAAACTTCTAAACCAGACTTTGGCGTCAACAATTCACCTGGTAATTCTTATGGAAATTAGGAATTGAGAAAAATGCCAACAAACTCATGAGTTATTTTATCTTAATAAATCTAGATTCAAAATAGCTTCTCTGTAATTATGGTATCATCACAAGAATATTTGAAGCACATTTATCTTTCCAAATGGAAGTTAACTAAAGCACATCTCATTTAGCCATGCCTGACAGTAGAGGATTAACAAAAGTTCCAGGATAATTAACAACGGCTTTACTGTGGGCAAACACTCAGTGCTTCCGAGCTTTAGTTCTTTATCCCAAATAGAAGGATAATAACAGGATATATCTATTCCACAGATTCTATGGGAGTTATAACAGATATTAAAAACCTATAATTTAGTAACTTCCTATTAAATCATTGCTGCAATTCTGAAAACTAAACACAACCATTAAAGTCAGGGGCCTTGATTTCCATTCTAACTTCACTTTCAAGTTGCATGATAGCAAGTTGCACAGCTATTAAAATGGGATTGCTTAAACTTCAAGAAGTTGATCATTACTGCTGCAGCACAGAGGTATAAAGATATGCTATAATGAACATAAAGAGTTTTAAAGAGTTCCTGCCACAAGGAAGTTACTAGTGTTCCCTAACATGGATAACATTGTGTCAGAGAATTCTGTTACTAGTCTATCATCACCAGCCCAGACTTAGCTTGCTACCTGTTTGCCCTTATCAATGAATCTAAATTTTCCTGTCTCTTGACTTACATCATTTCCCATGAGGAATCTGTGATCATTCTAAGCTCTGTCAATCAACTTCTTTTTAGAATTTTTCATTATCGGTCACTCAGAGGAATTTAATCATTATGGTCCTGTGTGTGTGTGTGTGTGTGTGTGTGTGTGTGTGTGTGTGTACGTGTATCTTTCTTAGTATTAACTGGTTCTGTTTTCAACAAATTTGTAAATTGTCAGTGCTTATTTATTTAAATATTTTTGTCACCCTTCTCTAGTCTCTATTATCACTCTTCCTTCTCAACTACAATTATACATAATTTAGATCACTTGGTAATGTCCTAGATTTTTCAATCTATTTGTATGTTTCAGTAGATTCTGTTTATCTAATTTATTGCTATATATAAAGTTCTTTTATTTCACATTATCTATAATCTGTTAATGTCACCCAATATAGTTCTCATTTCAGATATAGTGTTCAATGCTATGCATCAACTATTTCGTGTGTGTGTGTGTGTGTGTGTGTGTGTGTGTGTGTGTTTCTGAAGGAGAAATTTCTCTTCTAGAATATTTTGGCTATAGTACAAAAATATTCTTACTGAGAAAATATTGACAAATTTTTTATAAAATTCTGTAAATAGAAGAACATAAATGTTTCATATGACTAAATTGATACTTATATTCCTATATTCATGTTAATAACAGCAAAAGTATACATTTATACAGTTTTGATAAATATTATAGAATTAAATATAATGGAATTAAATGTAATAAGATTGAGCTACAAATAGTTCCCAAATATGTTTTTAAAATTTGCTTAATTATCATGAAATGAATTGTGAGCATGTTTACAATTTATCATACAAGTTATGTTTATCACTCATGTATTTATAAATGCTGTGATAACATATTTAGATTAATTTAACTAATTATAATTGGAAAGGAACTTTTTCCAAGTTTTAACATTAGTTTTCTCTGGATCATACTATATACATTTCATCTAATTGACTTTTTATATAATTTTGTTTTTATACATGAAAGGTAAATATAAGAGAAAATCATGGCTCTTTGACCTTCAAAGTGAGTTGAATGACACAAATATAGATCAAATTTAGATCTCATTCTTACTGTTACCTGTGTGCCTGTCTCTAGCTATCCCTTTTACTTTCTTCTGAGAACACTTATGTTCATAGATTCATGTTTTAGGCATCTTGCCAAGCCTATGACATAAAGTTTCCATAATAATTTATTGAACTTCAGTCTCCAAGGACTCCTTTGTTTATTCATTAAGCTTACAGTTTGTTATAAATATACAACTACCATGTTAATATATAAAGCCTTCTCAGCTCAGGGAGACAGAATATTATCTCCAGACCTGAGATAATTCTTGATAGTCAAAAGTTCTCAGAATTGCTTTATATTTTCAAGTGTAGATAGTATAAGAGAATATTATTTGCTATATTAGCAAAAAATCTTTAATATAATAGTCAAAATGTGAGAAAATTTTTATAATTTAACTGATCAAAAACACAACGCCTATACATTTCAAAATGTACTTGAATATAAAATAAAATTATGAGCAACAGAGAATAGAAAGGCATAGTTAAAATTTATTATTAAGAATTAGTGCTTTTAAACAACCTCTCGGATCTATAACTGACTGGCAAAAAGTAAGTATAATAAAGTTTTAATTTTCAGCGTCCTTTCTGAGAAATGGTCATAAATTCTTATCTAAAAATGCATCATTCTCTGTCTTTATCAAATAAAAGCTATTTGTATGAATTAGGGCCTTTTTACTGGAAGCAGAAGCTATTTATTGTATATCATTAAAACTCATTATCCTTCAATAAATAAAAATCACAAATAGGTTGATTTTTATGCATTACTGCAGTACAGTTGGAGAGATATCACGATAATGAACTCCTACCTTCTCCTCAATCATAACTTAGCATAGTAACAATAAAAAATACATACTCATATACACATGTAATCAGTATTTCCATGTAAAACAATTTCAGATAGCTTAATAATCTATCTTCTCATTTAGCAACCATTCCTTCTTTGTAAATGTTGATTCATTAGAACATTAGCACAACCAGAAATGA
The DNA here is from genome assembly GCA_004363575.1 of Solenodon paradoxus. Lineage (NCBI taxonomy): Eukaryota > Metazoa > Chordata > Mammalia > Eulipotyphla > Solenodontidae > Solenodon > Solenodon paradoxus. The sequence continues at coordinate 239,790 of RJWH01000972.1, forward strand.
GTCAGTCACACTCTAAGGTCAATTAATTTCCCAGTCTCTGATTTGCAACATCTAGGAGAACTGAGTTTCATGGATGTACTATACTAATTATTAAAAATAGAAATTATTCTAGAAATAACATCACCTGAAAATAAAGGAGTTACAATCCCTAACCTGAAGACAGGGGCATGACAAATCTTAAGCAAATCTATCTAGTAAGGATACACACACACACACACACACACACACACACACACACACACAAATTTTATAGACAGATGAAGCACTGAAATCCAAAGCCTGGAGCAATCTGAGGAGACTGCTCTGTAGAGCTCAAAAGAAAATCCAGTGTTGTCTACTAAAATGAGCTGTCTAAAAAAATGTATGAAAAAGCAGAAATGGTGATGCAAACTTTGGTATTAGTTGGTGGTCGCTAATCTGAAATATTTATAACATAGAATGAAAGCAAGAACATGCATGTAATAAGTAAAGAAGTCATAATTAAGAGACAACACCCAATATATTAGATGTACTTTATGAGAAATACATTATTTGGGAGTAGAGCACATACAAAAATAATTTGAGTAAACATATGAGTTGGTTACTTGTATTTCTAGATTCTCCCTCTCTTTTTAAGCTGAGGTAAAAGTTTTAGAGCTTATTGAAAATAATACACCAAATATGGAATGCATAGATAAAAAATGAAAAATATTTCCTTAATTGCTCATGTCTGCATTTGCTTTAAGTAAAATTCATAATGCTCTTGTTTTGCAGCTTTAAGGGAACAGTGAAGGGTTTTGTTCATGTTTTGTTTATATTTCATAAACATTTCCAAAATGATTGTTCATTTCAGGAGCTCAATTTTATTTGAGTAGCCCACCAATCTTTTGCTGTGCTTATATTTTTTTGTAGCATGTATTTCTGATTATTTTCCACCTCAGCACTTGAAGAATTCTTTATCACCAATCCATGGCCGTTATTAACAGGTTATGGCTAACTTGATATTTCATATTTTGATGTTTATTGCGTGAAAGAAGGATAACAGTTTTTGTTATTACTCTATGTAATCACTGTGCAAAAGGATAGAATTTTTATAGTTTTCAAATTTAGCAAGTTTATAGTAAACACATTTGGAGCAGTTAAAAAAGTAAACTAGAAAAAAAGAAACTGCTATTTTGAGAACATTGAGCTGTGAAAAAACTGGCTTCAACATCACAGTGATGCCTAAATGTCCCAGACTTTAGGAGCAGGGGCAGCAAGCTGAACTGCAGGGTGTCTTCCAGCATCCCACATTCACCCACTGTGCTTGTTGCCAGACAGTCTTTAATTTGGGGAAGCGTTATCATCCCTCGAACAAAGAAAAAACTGAAAAAGAATTCCTTGTCTGGAAAGTCTGCAAATCTAAACTATAAATCTGTCTGTGAGAGTTGATCCTGATTCTATGACGGTAGGAAAAGCATATTTTGAATAAAGACAGTTAAATGTAAAATCATATAAAATAATTTAGGTCTGCAGGGGCCATTTCCTAATTGTTTGGTAACAAAGGGAAATTCCACCCCTTGGAGACAGTGACTTCAGACTGAGACATTTGAAGTCATTGTCTTTGCAATTAATCAGTTAAAGCTGAAGAATAACGTTGGAAAATTATCTCAGCATCACAGAGTATCTGACCACCAGCTTCCATTGCTAATGGATAGATTAAGTCAAAAGTATTGCAAAGAAACATCTAACCATTTTGACTGGAACATAAGGGAAGGATGAAAATATAGTACCTACTAAAACCCACAATAAAAACATTACACAAAAACAAGATAATCACTTAGTTTAGTTGGCATTTACATGCAGTTTTGAGTGCTCATTTTGCCTTCACTGCATTCTATTCAGATTCTCTGAATTTCTCATACAGATTGGTGAGAAAACAGAACTCTATGATGAGAAACCAAACAATAAAAACATTCATCCTGCTGGGACTGACCGATGACCCACAACTGAAAGTTCTCATTTTTATCTTTCTTTTTCTTACCTACATGTTGAGTGTAGCCGGGAATCTGATAATTATCACCCTCACCTTCATAGATTGCCATCTTAGAACAGCCATGTACTTTTTTCTCCAAAATTTCTCATTCTTAGAAATTTCATTCACAACTGCTTGTATTCCCAGATTTTTGTATAACATACCAACAGGTAACAAATTTATTACCTATGAGGCTTGTGCTGTTCAAATCTTTTTTACTTACCTTTTTGGGATAACAGAATTTTTTCTCCTAGCCATTATGTCCTTTGACCGCTATGTGGCCATCTGCAAACCCCTACATTACGTGACCATCATGAACAACAGAGTCTGCAATAGACTGATCATCAGCTGTTGGCTGACAGGCTTGTTAATTATAATTCCCCCACTTTGCCTTGGCCTCAATCTGGAATTCTGTGACTCTAATATCATTGATCACTTTTTCTGTGATGCCACTCCTCTTCTCAAGATATCATGCTCAGACACATGGTTCATAGAGAGAATGATTTTAGTGTGTGCCGTGTTGACTTTTGTCATGACCCTTGTGTGTGTTATTCTGTCCTACATTTACATCATCAGGACAATTTTAAGATTCTCTTCTGCACAGCAAAGGAAAAAAGCCTTTTCCACCTGTTCTTCCCACATGATTGTAGTTTCCATCACCTATGGAAGCTGCATATTCATCTATATCAAACCTTCAGCAAAAGATGAGGTGGTTATTAATAAGGGTGTTTCCCTGCTCATGTCTTCTGTTTCACCTATGTTGAACCCATTTATTTATACCCTGAGAAACCAGCAAGTAAAGAAAGCCTGGCATGACTCAATCAAAAGAATTGTGTTCTTCACAAAAAGTAAGAGAAGAAAGTAATCTAATAATCAAAATGAAAAATGAATATCTCTGTGACATTTCTGGTAATAATTTAATATTTGTTTATTAATAAACCTCCCATTTTGCAATTACTTTGCATGGGGTGTCATTACTATTTTATTACTTTGTTCAAAATCTACTTAACTTCATTCCTATTAATATAATTAGTATAGAATTGGGGTTAAAGTATAAATGATGTACAGTATAGTAATAAGTTTTGTAAGATATGTTACAGCTCCAGAATGAAGAAAATATGGCGGGCTAAAATAGTATAAAAGCACTGCTAATGTAAAAACCTGGAAAACTGCTAATACAATTTAATAATTATTGTTGTGAATGTTTGTCTTAATGAAAATCCCTAGCTAAAGGGGATGTTGAAAACAGCACAGTTTCAACTGACATTTTTATGCTAGATTAGTGAAATGTAGCATAAAGAAGAACAAATAAAAACATTTTGAAATCTATCCAAGCAGAGTGAATTTAAATATTATACAGAGTTGGAATATGAACTCTCAACAGCCACATGATGAAAAAAGCTACAAACAGCACAACTTGAAACTAGGATTACCATATTAATTCACATTCAATGAAAAGGAGAAATAAAAAAACAATCTGCCTACCCAAAAGTTCACGATAAAGTTTAGGATTTTGTTTATTGGTTATCAAAAAGAATAGAAATAATGTCCTTGATGTAACATATCATATCTGAATGCAGACTCCCAAAGAGTTTTTAAGGCTATTAATTAGATATATAATATTTAACTAAAATACTTAAAAATCAAAATAAATACTTAAAAATAAAGTACACAATGTTAGTGAAAATAAAATTGGACACAAATTTCAATTTATCTAAGAAGTAAAAATATATATAACATGACATATATTGTAAAAATTGTACATATAAAGCATGTTTGTATTGTCTGAAGTCATCCTTTAGAGATATTTATGTGCTTAAACATCTTTGCTATAAAAATGTTTAAATATATTAAAAATAAGGAACACATGTCTTAAACAATGAGAACTACACAATAAAATAAAAGTATAGTGAATAATGAATATTTAATAGAAAAAGTAAAAAACACGGTTTAAATTAATGCAAATAGCTCAGAAAATGATTCTCTTCAAAACTCAGTGAAAAGTAATCCACCACATCAAAATGGGGAAGAAAGAAAAAAATCATTTAACATTAAAAATTAAAAACTAATTATAAATATCAGTACTCAAAAGACTTAAAGACATATCATTACTGATTTTTATTTTATCCTTGTTGATAGTTGCTTTCTCAATTGCTAAGAGTTCTACTAAAATTTTCACTTATGGTTTAAAATAAGAAAAAAATAGATTATTATCAAGCAGAATTTGACCTGGTAGTAAGTGAAAAACTACAACTCAAGAAAACATATGCACATACTTCATCACATCAATCAATTTTTAAAAATAGATGTCATAGCAATAGACTAATAGTTGCTGAAAAGTTTTTCTTAATTTTAATTGTTATGGAAAATGCAAGCAAAATGAGAAAAAATTGTAAAAAATTAAAATTGTAGTAAAGAATGAAATGCTAATAGATTGTAAGTCAAAATCAAATATGTATATCTAATCTTATTCAACATTAGATGACCTTGAAACTCATAGGTTAAGAAAATATAATAATTGTTATAAATACTACACAGATGATGCAAAGATAAAACCTTCAGTGATTTAAAGAGGTTTGTTTTAAAGATTTTTAACTCTGAAAAAGAAACATGTTCCACATTCGATATCTTAGCACTTACATGATAATTTAATTAAGAGCAACGTTTTTTCTAAGTTGTTAAAAAGAAGTATTGTCTCTGGTTTAATATTGTTTTAATTTCATTTAAGGTAAATATATTCTGTTAATATCATTAAAAAGGTATAAATGCAAGAAAAAATAAATTTAGATGAAAATTTAACTTGAATGAAGGCTATATAAGTAGATATACATACATGCATATAACCACTGATCCATCAGGGTTCACCAAGATTATATATTTTTTTAAATCAGCAGACAGTTTTTAAATAGCAACACAAGCCTGAAAAGCAAAGTAAGGAAGCAAGTTAATCATAATAGTAACAAAATTTTGTCATTAAGAAGAAAATAATTTTCTAAATAAAAAGATACGATATGAAGACATAAAAAAATTCTGAAAGGAATTTAAAAGTTAGCTTATTGTTGATGCAAATAATTACATCAAATTCACCAAAACTCATATATATGTAATAAAATAAATTCTCACTAAAATTCTAACAGCTATCTTGTTAATCACATGAAGTATTTCTAGATTCACCTGTGATAATTAAAACTCACATGTGCCTCACAAATGTACAAATAATAAGCATTTAAATAAATTTAAAATATATATTGACTTAGGATAATTAATGTATATAACAAAAAATACAGAAATAGATTTGTGTAAATAAGCTACCATATTGAATTTAATAGTTGGAATCTAAAGTTCAGTTTGAAAAGGATTGATTATTCAATGAATATTGTTATTAAAACTTATTTTTCTGTAAGTAAATATCTTAGAGCTGGGATTAACAACACATAAAATAACAAATCTCAAACATTTTAAGGAATTACATGCTTAATTTGTATCGATTGATAGAAATAACACATATTTCTGTGTGTGTGTTTTTATATGTGTGTATAAGCTATAAAAATATGTAATGCTATGGTTAAGGCATTTCATAACAAAAGGGAAACTAAGTTATAAAAATAATAAATATGTATACTTATGAATATAAGTGTTTTAAATGATTGTATATAAATAATGTATACTACAATAAATTTCAATAAAACTGGAAAAAATAAATTTCAAACCAATAAAATACTTAGCAAGCAAATATGTGGGGAAAATTGTTAATCATGATAGTAATTGAAGAAATGCAAGTGAAATAAACTTTCAAATAGTGTTTTATATCCAATTAATATCAAAAGATAGCTTTTATCATAATTGTCTATAACAAAATGGGATTAAGTAATCATCTGGATGTCACTACAAGAAAAGGAATATGGAAATAAAGAACTATAGCCATAAATACAGACAAAAATGTGAAAAGTTAAAATACTTTGAGTCAAAAAATAGCATATGCTGTGCAGCAAAACATAAGTGCTAGATTCATATCTCAGTTATAAAAAAAGAACTGTTACATATGCAATAAGATTTACAGACAATTCAGAAGAAAATGAATAGGAATGGATAATTTGCTGTATAGCAAATCAAATCTCTTGGTAAAAACATAAAAATTTGATCGAACTCTTTCGTGGTCAACTCCAAAATTAAACTGAGTTAGTGAGATAATTTAAAAGGTCTCTTACACCTCTAGCCCTTGAAAAATGGGTATTTTCAGCATCAGTCAAAATATAAATTGCCACAATTTATTTTGTAAAATAACAAAGCAATTCAGTTTTTTAAAAAGGCATAATAAATTTCCTTTCTTCCAAAATAAAGCAGTGCCATTCTTCCCACATCCAAACTTACAATTAAACACCTTAGGATAGATAGCAAAAAGGTGAGTGAACAAGAGACTTTGGGACTTGAGGAACAACATGATGGTGAGTTCCTTCAGTTTAATTGTTAAATTCCTTATGTCGTAGGGAGGGCATGACAGAAGGCTCCAATCCAGAAGCTAGACTAGCACAGACTAAAAAAATAATAATAATCCATTCTGAGAAGCCTAACCCCCTAGACAAAGCACTGAGAAAAGGTTGACCAAACTAGAAAATCTAAAAGTTTGGTAATACTTTATTCCAGGAAAGAAACAACAAATACCTGTACATATACTCTTCATTTCAGTGAGTCATTTATACAAGGAAGCCTCTATCCCTGTTCAGCATGAAAGAAACTAAAGAAGACTATGCAAGCTTATCTCCCACCCTACGCAACCCCAGCCCTCTGGAAGAAAGTGAAAAGCTTTAATTCTCCCGGAATGATTTTGACAAAGAAAATCAGAAGGCTAATTCTTCAACTTCTGCATGGCAAATTAAATGGATCTTCAATTCCCCCTCCAAGGTTCTTTCATTAATGCCCAGTGGCAAGATAAAGTTCCACTTACACAAGCAGCAATGAGACTTGACAAGGTGAGGCAAGGTGGTGCAAAATTCTATTAGACTTCATCTATCCCTTGCTCCACACCAACATGTCAAAAATATCTAATAAGGAGTTTAGCCTCCACCCCTGTCCATTATGAAAACACTGAAGAGCTTGTGTAATTTGGAGCTTGGAAACACTCTGTGTGCTTCCTACTATTGATATCAGTAAGGTAAAATCAGTTGCTAAACATATATATTCACTAGCATCAAAGAACCTGAAAGGGTGGTGAGAAATGGTCTTAGAGCATTATTTGCTCCCCCTTTCTTCTTCCATCAGCAGAACACCTCTAGAAACTGATTTCCCCCATATCCTGCAGCAGCAAAGTGGTATGAGCTATCTTTCCACAAACACTTTCTTAGTGACAGTGAGGTACAGTAGAACAGTGATCATAAGCCCTACTCAGAGGTGATGAGACTATGTGAGCTACCCTCTTTTTACTGGGAAGTATCAGAAGGGCTGATGTGGAATCTGAAATTTCACTCCTCTTGTCTTCAATGAGGCAGAGTAAGTTACTAGGTTAATGTCAGCAGGGCAAAATGGAACGTGAACATGAGCATCTACACAATATTCATGCTATACCGCAACAGAAAACTGCCAACCCAAAAATAAAGATTAAAATTTATCCAGTCTTAAAGTAAATAATGTATATGGGATCTAACAAAAAAAAACTTGTCATATCATCAATCAGGAAAATCACAACACATGTAAAAAGGCAAGAAATAGTAACATTGAAATGAATTAGCTGTGAAAGTACCTGTGAAGGATTTGTTTTTTAATCATCATAAAAATGGTTCTCAAGAAAGTACAAATTATGTGGAAAGAAAATGTATAAATAACTCAGCAAGTAAATAGAGAATGTTTTTTAAAGTGCCAAATATAAATAACATATGTACCAAATGCTAGACCATTTAAATATATACAACAAATACTGACATAGCTAAAAGGAGATATTGATAGTAACACGATTATAGCAAAGGACTTCCACATTCCACTTACATCAATAGAGCATGCAGGCAGGTAGACATTTAACAAAGAAGTAAAGATACTATCTGAAATAACAGGTCATGTGGACCTAACAGAATAGTATTAATACCACTCCCCCAAAAAAAGAATATATATTCTTCTCAAGCATACATGGGAATTCCCAAGGACAGACCACATCCTGGGGCACAAAATAAGGCTCAGGAAATTTAGCAAGATTAAAAATATAGAAAGCACCTTCTCTGATCAAAAAAAAAGGGTGAAATTAGAAATGAGCCTAGAAACAAATGGAAGATCCACAAAGATGTAGCGATTGAACATGTGTCTGAACATCTCATGGGTAATAATGAACTTCTGGAAATAAATGAAGAAACAA